>MU155412.1:33016-43344 GCA_015484465.1 Pholiota conissans
CTTCGAGCCCCAGAGTATCATGTGGGAAAATATCACGTTGTTGCACAGACTTTCCGAGTAAATGATATCGCTCATAAAGTTCGTGTTAGCCGAACACCTGCCCTAGATTAATGGCTGCGTATGATTAGATCGTATGAATTATTCTTTATGAACCATAAAAGAAATGTTGTCATTTTAAACCTCTCTTAAACTAGATGGTATATACCTTTCTGCCACGAGAAATTTTTGTGCAGCATAAATTGGTGCGTGTAAGTGCGTGTAATATATGAGAAGTCCGTGCACAGTCCGTGCAAGATGGTTGTGGTGCACGCACTGCTCGCACGCACTGCACGGACGTGCCACGGCTTTTTCTACCTGCCCGCGTGAAATGCGTCTGCGGTACCTGTTGCTCTGTCATTGTCGTCGACGACTAGCTCCTAGCTCTATGCTAACGGCTACATCTACGTCGATGTTAAAGACGTCGCGGATGACAGCACACTGAGGTTGAACGTCGAGGACGACAACGAGAACGATGTGTGCGCTGACGGCGAGGATAGGCTTATCCCTGGTTATATTTTGTGTGTGGATGTTGGTACGGGTTTAGGACGAGAGGTGCATTTTTCATGTTGTTCGTTTTTGTGCTATGCTTTTGTCGCAATTATATTCGTATAATTTTTCTGCGTTTCTCCTTGCTTTCTGCCACACACTTCCTGTGTTCGCGAGTTTATCTGACACTTGTTCTATATGCGAAATGGTGACCGGTACCAAGAACTTCCGGAACATTCTCTTTCTTAATCTCCTTCTCGATTTAGTAGGACAATGATCATCCATTCCTCGGGAGAACTTCTGCTTCAAATTTGGCCCATCGACGTCTTTGTTTCAGCACCTAATAGCTCTTTCTGCGCAGGTCAAATATTCCATCTTTCATTTATGTGGACGTCATTGATTCGTACGAAAGACGCCGGGTCACAAATATCGGGCATAGGCATAAAAAACGATACCTCCTTTTTTTGAGCATCTAATACCACCCGAAGTACGTCTCAACGAAATGACCATCGTCACTCAACACTTCAGGTGTATATATAACCCTCTCCTCTTTCAGTACCTCCATCGTCAAATCCAATGACACCTCTCGTTCGATGATTGGCATCGCCTATCTCTTATCATGCTTTCGTCCATCGAGCACCCGGCTCTATATTTCCATCATCATCTAAAAACGACAAAAAAATGGCCTATTCTTCTCTCGCGAACGCCTTTACCCACCCGAAAACTAGAATCACACATTCATCGTCGCTCGACTTCAACGATCCGTCAGACGTTTGATACCTTCCAAATTTTCAATTTCACCTGCTTTTGCCCGCCTTCTCTCGAAAGCCGAGTTCCTCCATGTATCAAATATTGTGGACTTGACAACGACTCGTAACTGTATTCAACCTCACGACGCCCGCGAGACAGCTCCGCTCTTCCTCCTATATCCCGTCTCTGAGGCGTTCGAATCCTTCCTCCTTGTAGATCCGCTTACCTAGTACGACTCTTTTCAGCGCCCCTCTACCAATTGTGATCCATTTCAATCATGTTCGTTAGATACATCGGATGATGAATACCATCATATAGTTCGGAGAAGATCTAGACGACGATTAGCATTCGTATAAGTACTTGGTAGAAAACTCAGCGCGAGGAAAATATTCTATCCATAGATATCCAAAGGATGCATGGACATAGTTTATTAGGTTCGACATGAATAAACGTACGGCTATGATCAAAAGAAGTGAAATAAGAGCAAGATTAGCTTTCGTCAAAGGTACATATCGTTTGAGAGCAGAACAGAGCACTGAATGAAACGGGGATAGCCACCAGCCACCAGTCGCCGAAAGACAAACCAAGCGCTTTCGAGAGCGAGAGAAGATCAGAAGCAACTGACCGCGGAAGCGAACTGGGAAAAAATAGATAACCACGCAAGACTGCCATTCGAGATAGTGAAGAATACCCTCCGCATTTCCCCTGGCTATAATTTCCAACCACAACCCATCTTCGTAGACTACCAAAAACCTCCCATGTATCCCCAAAATTTTCCACACCCAGCCACACCCAGCCGTTGGACACGGAAACCTGATCACGCTTGCATCGAGTTGGGCAGCATTCAAGGCTCGGATACGACAGGCGTGAAGTACGAGGTGTAGATGCAGGCGGGTGGGGCTCAACGGAATTGGGGAGGAGTGGGAGTGGCGAAGGGATGGACGAGGGCGTGGACAAGACGAGGATGGGGGGAAGGAGAAGTAGGAAGAGGATGCGAATCGAACGCAAGTGGTGACTAGTTTCGCTGTAGTATGTTTGTCAGATATAGAGGGAGTGAGTAAACGTACTCAGCGCTTGTATATCCCTTATCCATCTCCGTTCCATTTGTAGCGCCGTTAATCACACTCGTTGCGCGCTGGTGAACGCATAAATCTAGACATCGAACAAATGTAAGCTCGTGGAAGACTAGAAGAAAAGCCACATACCGAATGCATGCACAGTATACAAATCCTGGCTTCTGATTTAAAAGGCACAATAAGGTCGCCTCCTACACAAAGGTGAATGTCATTCGGTTATATTGGGGTGCACAGAGAGTAGTCAGTGCGGCGTAAAATGATGGATATGGAGACGATATTAACCGGCGCGCCATGCAAGAAGCTCGTCCTCCCGCATCTCAACCATCTGATCATTCCGAACACACCAACATTGTACGAGTGATGCGAATACTCGATGGTGGGCAGATGTGCTTAGGTAGTCGCTGGACTAGGATGCGGGGAAAATAAGGCGGAGCAGAGCGACATGCGAAGCGAGAGAGGGTTGTAGAGGGAGTGACAGACAAGACAAATTAAAGACAAAGCTAGAGCAATACGACGTTGTCGCAAGTGAACCGATAGTCTCACCAGCACGCCACAACAAAAGTTGCACAGAACTCGTGCATAGCGGAACTCGGCGCATATGGCGGATTGAGTGACGATGTCGACCGTTGGCATGCCATGGCAATAAGCCTGTCCCCCCGCATTCTGGCGAGAAAATATAACACATCCACACTATACAGGGGATCTGAAACTCGATGTTAGGGTTGGATGTGTAAGTTGACTCTTGAGCAAAATGCGGGGGTGGATGACATACAGAAGAGACATGCTGTGTGAGAGAAACGAGTAGAGAAAGTGATGAACAGACTAACACGATGCTGTCGCACCAGCAAGCCCTCGCGAAATTAGCAGCAGCTTCTTACACTGAGAACAGTCTCTAATCTCAAAGACGAGAGAATGTGGTTCTCAGAGTGATGCAGGTGCATATACGAGAGGGCTATTTGGGTGAACAGTACGTACGATCAAGGTGAGAGTGTAGAGGGAAGAAGACAACGATGCGACCACGAATGTCCTGCGAGGCGCTGACGTAACCAAGTTCAACGCTGCCGCGTCAACAACGGCAAGCTCCACCACCAACGCCGACGACGAACAAGGAAAGTGCATCATGCTCCCCCCCATCGATGTCACCGGCTTCATCTGGAGAATTCGGACAACCCCGCCCACCTCTTACCATCCGCGTAAAGCGAGGAATACAACCAAACCCAGCAGGATAACACACCCGCTCTCCCACTTCGAGACCACCACGTCCATCCAATGATCACCCAGCTCCACCGCTTCTACCATCGCTTCTCCCACCGACCCACCCACAACTTCGACCACGGCAGTCGAACAGCGCCTCCCTGAACCCATCGCGCCCATCCTTGGCTGTGTATTCGGCGCGCTCGCGCTTCTCGTAGTACTCATCGCTGGGATCATCCCGCTTCACCGATGCATGGATGCGCGGCTCCAAGGGAGGAGGGAGAGAAGACCTGAGGTAGCTGTCAGCCGTGTGTCCTTCTCTTTTCACTCACCCTCCCCTTGACCTCTTTTTCGGTCCCGTTTACCTTCTCCCTGTCCTCGATCCATTCGTTATGTACAGTACAAGCTGATCCGTGGCTACACAGTATGGTCCACGAAACCCTCCAAAGCACCCCTCACATCTTTCATCCTGCAGCCCTCGAAGCAAGCAAACCACGCCCTCCCACGACAAGCATACGGTGCTGACCTACAGGCGAACTATACCTCTTTCCTGCTCTCTCCACCACTCTCCTCGTCGTCTTCTCCTAACGCCCGTGCCATGACCTCACGGCCGCCGATGATGTCCACTGCGAAACACACCCACAACACCTCGCGAGCGCAGAGCCTAAGCGACCCATTCGCGTCTTCTTCGCCGCGCCCATCTACCACCCCTCCGCGCCCATCCTCAACCTCGCGCCCATCACCCTCTTCACCCTCTTCAACCACCACCACCCCCTTCGTCGACGCCCTCCCCCACCTCCAAGCCCGCCTACACCTCTAAGCTCCGCACGACCACCTCCCATACTCAAAAGCTAGAGAAGGGATGTACGGTCATCGTCATCGTCATCGTCGGGATAGGTCGGCGGTTTCTCTTGCTCCATCCCTTACTACGTTGTCATCGTCTCGTCGCGTCAACGAGATCCACGATGATGAATGCGGGAAGGCGGTGGGAGGACGAAGATACCCTCCCGCCGGGGTATGTTCCGTGATGGAAAGGATTCGTTTACGGATGGGGTGGGGTGAGGAGGATGGATACCGGCTCTGAGCGAGGTGCGTTGTTCTTCTCGTATTTTTTTCCCTTCCGTGTGCTGTCCGTCACTGTTCTGCTATCTTTCTGTTGTGGGTCATCGCTTTCGTCTGCTCGACATGTGCTTCATCGTTCATGTATCCCGAGTCGACGCTGTTCGCGGACTATTTTCAAGATATTTGTATTCTGTGCTGTTGTTTTGCTGCATATACGGACATTTTGTACCACCTCAATGAATATGAGCTCTTTCTTCCTTTAATTTGACTTCGAGTCTCCATGTCCGCTGTCTCTGTCCGACCCTCTGCGCTACGACGATCCTTCAATGACTTTCTTTCGCCTCGTTTCTTTCGCGATTTTCCCGACCGCAATAGCACCCCAATCCCTATTCGTAAGTCCAAATTCATCAACCTATCCTTCTACCTTCACTTGCTCACGACATCCTTCGAATTCGTAGGCGCGATAAATAATAGAGTACGATTGAAAATCCAACTTCTTTGTCTCCACGACAACTTAGAAGTGGTAAATACCCTCCGCGTCGCGTTGAACATAGGACGTCATCATTGCGTTTCTTTCTTCTTCTGCTTATCCCTTTCTTCACAAGTCAAAGCACCGCTCGTCCATCACATTTTTCAAAATGTCAGCAAAAAACGAAGACACAAAGTAACGTAAAACTGTCCTTGAAACGCCAATCGTCGTTTCTTCATACCGTCGTTTCGGGATATATTCAGTAAGACATTCGATTCCTTCCATTCATTCGACGTCGCATCTCCTACGCTGGGCAGTTTGTTGAACGGAGATCTGTACAGGCATTATCTGTAGTGACCTCTGCGTACTCACAATACAACAAAGTAGGTCTTTTCTTGCGTCTGCATCATCACTTTCCTTGTAATTGTTGATGAATCCATTTATGCCTCATGCCAGTGGGACCCGTTGTCGCAGATTCTTGCCAATCGATGATGTGGGTCTTCCGCCCTCGACACTGATACCGACACCGAGACATCACCTGCGGAGCCCCCTTATCCACGTCGTCACTGTATGGACCTACCGTTCTCAAACATCAACCTCGGCATCCCCTATTCGGACTAATGGATCAGTCTCGCTTAAGTTGGCCCTTGGGTTTGGAGAAGAGAAAGATCCGTTCCTATGAATTGTCAGTGCGTTTTTGTCCTGTTATTTTCTTCTCTTTTCATCCTCTCTTATCCCACTCTAAATTTCATTTCACTCCGCTTTTGGTCTACAAATGCAAGTTTGCTAATATACAATTGTAGGCCTGCGAACATAATAAAGTCATCTTTTCAATATCAAACTTGTCTCATGGTATCGGATAGTGAGTAAATACGTATCATGACTGTCCAGGGTCGAGATATGTGTTTCATCAGTCTTTCTTCCTGCTTTCCATTCCTTCCTTTCGTTCCTACTTGGAATTCAATTTTCTGATTGCTGTCTTCCTTCGCTCGCTCTTGCTGGATGATTCTATTCCAACTTTCATCGTCTATCATCATCATTGTTCAACTATCGCCATTTTCCAGTTCAATCTCCTCCGAGTCAAATTATTTATAGATTCTACAAACGAAATGACGTTCAATTGTAGTCGCATTTAATTTACAAATCTACAGCACTGTAACACGGTGTCTTGCTCTCCAAGTATTCGATGTCTTCGAACCAGAGAGGCCATGCATTGGGTAAGTCGCCGCAATCACAATCTTCATCGTCACATTTCATTTGGTCAATATCAATTTCAGGCTCATAACCTCGGGTTTCACCAAGTGGAGCATACTTAATGCGCAGCATGTTTGAATCCACTTGCTTGCGATACAAGATAAAAAGATAGCTCCAGCATTGGCACTCTCTCCAACGAGCACTTCTTTCAAAGATTGCAAGAGCGAGAAATCTTGTGTGGCACCACTTCGAGTAGTAAATTAGCTATAAACATGATCCCAAATGAGTTTATAATCATAGAATGATGTAACGAGAAATAGAAATACATATCGTGACAATACACCCGGCGCAGTAAGCTTTGATGCAGCGTGCTGCAGAGTCCAATGATACATGCACGATATCGTTATTTCTGCTGCCCTGTCTGCCAAATCTGGGTGGCCATGTCGAGCGCAATGGTTCAGGACTTCGAAAGGATATTCTTCCAAAAGCTGCCTTCAGGGAAATAAAGTTAAATCATCTTCAAAGTGCGATGGGATATCAACAACGTACTTCATCCTAGCCAGACAAACACCAACAGCTGCATATACGATATATTTCTCCGCGGCTTCCGCTAGCTCGAAGAATAGATCAATCATTATATCATCCACTTCGGGATGCCGAAAGTTGCGAGATTCGGGTGGCGGCTCAATGAATTGAAATAATATTTCGAGTACCTGCGACGATTCCTCCAATGCGACAGGTTCTGCTGCAATGATGTGCTCGCCGGCTTGAACGAAGCCAACACTGTTGAGGCTGAGATGTGTACTTTGCATCTTAAACAACACAAAATCCGAAGATATGAACGTTACGTCTGCACCCGTCGTGTCAACTAGGAAAATCAATCAGTTCTCGCGTAGAGGTAACGTAGTGCGGTGCAGAAGACAAACATAGGTCAGAACATGTTATTTCTGGGCTGGATCCAGAATTTTCAGGCTGCATCGGACAACTAGGCGATCTCGATGTGGTTTTGTACAAGTAGAGCTGACGGGCTTCGTTTGGATAATGGATGCTCAGCTGATGGACTGGAGCTTTCTGAGTCGCATTTTTTGATTCACTTTAAGGCTCGTCATAATTCCCACGATCACGGCTTCAACAATTTTCGACGTTTCTTGCGTTTTTCATGCAGACCTTGTGCAGTGATGGTGCGTGGTGTCATAAACTATTGTCCTGTGGTTATTAAGCTGAATTGTTTAAGAAAATAGAGCAGTTTTGCGTGTACAGTGCCGTTGCGACGCGTCGAGGAGATCAGGATATACCGGTTATGTAAGCTAATTAATCGTCTGGCCGCTTCAAACCCAACTCAAACCTCGCGATTAGTTTTCGTAAGGACTCTGAGCTACGTTTTCTCTGAAACTTTGCACAAACAATGTACTTTCATAGATTAATAAAATATTCAGACTGAATCTGAGAGACACTTCTTCAGTGTTAAATACAGCACTCTCCTGGTGGTATTTTGGTGTATTCCGAAGATTTTTTCAGAACATATTACCTTAAATGTATATTTTACTACTTTTATACACTGTTTGTGGGCCAAACGGTATTGGGTCTGCGCTATATCTCTGCGCCATAACTACTGCATTCATGGATCTATCAGGATCCTTGTTCTACCTGCGAAATGGGGACGGATACCATGGTTTCATGATTGTCTTTGTTAAATATATGTACTGTATGGACATTCGTGTGGCTCTTCTCGATGAATATAATAGTGTTTTCTTCTTTTTTTACCTTCGCGTCTCCGTATGTATACTGAAACCTCGCCTTCACCTCGTTCATTTATTCAAGACCTTCTCCGACCTGCTCGCCTATCTAAGTCCATTCATGCGTCGAAATGGCTCTTGTATTCCACCCTTTAATTCTCAGCTCACGAATGCCATCACCAGGACCATCGGCCCTTCAAATATGCGCATATCTACCTCTCTTGATCTGTCGAAGGCCCTCCGGATCATTCTCTTTCTTACTCTCCTTCTCTCCTTAGTTGGACAACGACCATTCATCTCTCGGAGACCTTCCGCTTCAAATTTGGCACATCGACGTCTTTGTTTCAACACCTAATCGCTCTTTTTGCGCAGGTCAAATATTCCATCTTTCATTTATGTGGAGGAAAGGTGAAGGGTCATATACATCGCAGTGCACCTCCTTTGTTCGAGCATCTAATATCACCTAACAAAAGGCTCAACGAAATCACCATCATCGCCACTTAACACTTCAGGTGCGTATATAACCAACACTCTCCTCTCTCTGTACCCCCATCTTCAGATCCAATGACTCATTTCCTACAATTCGCATCGCTCATCTGTTATCATGCCTCCATCCATCGAGTACCCGGCTCTGCATTTCTATCATCCACTAAAAACATCAAAAAATTGCCTATTCTTCTCTCCGGAACGCCCTCGGCGACGAGTCGACACATCCTCCTGCAATGCTCGTACCGTTGAAGCTGACGTAGAAGAGGCCCTAATCTACAATCTTCAGTAAATCCAGAAGCGCCTCCACCCACCAGAAATGAAAAACACGCATTCGTCGTTACTCCCACGTGCTCAACAATCCTTCAGACGTTTAAAATTCTCCCATTTTTCACCTGCACCCGCTTTTTCCCGCTTTCTCTCGAAAGCCGAGTTTCTCCGTCTATCAGATATCGTGGACTTGACGACCGACTCGTAACTATATTCAACCTCACGACGCCCGCGAGACAGCTCCGCTCTTCCTCCGATATTCCGTCTCTGAGGCGTTCGAATCTTTCCTCCTTGTAGATCCGCTTACCTAGTACGACTCTTTTCAGCGTCCCTATACCAATTGTGATTCATTTCAACCATGTTCATTAGATACATCGGAGGATGGATACCATCATATATGTCGGAGAAGATCTAGACGACGATTAGCATTTGCATAAGCACTTGGCAGAAAACTCAGCGCGAGGCAAATGTTCATATCCATTGATATCCAAAGGATGCATGGTCGTAGTTTATTAAGTTCGACATGAATAGACGTACGGCTATGATCAAAACGAGTGAAATAAGAGCAAGGTAAACCTTCGTTAAAGGTACACATCGTTCGAGAGTAGAACAGAACACCAAATAAAACGGAGATGGCCCAGTCGCCGAAAAATAAAACCAATCTTTCGAGAGCGAGAGAAAATCAGTAGCAACTGAACGCAGAAGCGAACTGCGAAAAAAAAAGATAACCACGCAAGACTGCCATTCAGAATAGTGAAGGACACCCTCCGCGTTTGCCACATATTTATATCCTTACAAAACGATCAGACCACAACTCATCGTCGTAACCTATGAAGACCCTCCCCATTATAGAATATCTCCAAAAAGCCTCCTCACCCACCTACACTCAACACTTGATCGCAAGCAGTATAATCATGCCCCGCATTGAGTTCGACAAACTTTCAAGGCTCAGATGCGAGAGGCGTGAAGTAAGTGCGATGTGTAGGTGAAGGCGGGTGGTGCACGGTAAGGGAGGGTAGCGGTGCAGTGGGTAACGGCGGCAAGAGGAACGGGGATACGGATCGTACGTGAATTAGAAAGAATGGCGATAAGTTAATATTCTCGCTAGATGTCACCAACTATGGCAAGGATGAGAAATAATATGCAAATACTTTGAAAAGAATAATGAGACTAAGATAACCTGTGTTCAGGTTTTCTCGTGGGTGCGTGGATTTTCGCGGGCTTGCGAAATTTCGGGAAAATTTGAGCTTTGGAGTGCGCCCGACGGACGGGGCGTATTCGCAAAGGCATCCCGCTTTGGGTCGGGCCGGGTCCGAAACCAGGCGTGCACGCGATCCAAAGATATTCAGCATTCTCAATCCGGATTTCGAAATTGAGCGCTGCGAAGCCCGAGAAAAACCTGAATGTCTGGACGAGTAGATTTGCGGCCTATGTGTGCCGAGAAGCAAACCTGCTAACCCAAACATTGAAGGGAGTAGGTGGGTGGGTCAAAAAAGACAGTAATGATGACAGAAACCCTGTGAAGAGATTTTTTGTGTCGAAATAAATCTCTGAAGGCGAAGAAGA
>MU155413.1:0-23343 GCA_015484465.1 Pholiota conissans
CTTTTTGGACAAATTTTCGGAATTTGGGTACGGACAGGAAACCAGGATTTTTGACTTTTCGGGATCTAGCATTTAGCCTAATATTCGGGGGTCCTCTGATAAAACGCGTTCGTTTGTCCCAGTCGTTCTGAGGTGTTCTTCTTTTTCATAGTCCGCCTGATGTTTGACACACAACAATGCCACAACAAAGGACAAACAATGACCTCCTGGGAAGAACCCTCAGAACGAACTGGTAGCGAGTCTACTGTCGGGCGGCAAAGCTTGCCAGAGATGCCGAATGTGTTTGTACGAGCATGGTGCTCCGGGTTTCCATATTACTAGCTCGAACCTCGCTCTATCCCAATATCGCGAAGACAATCCTTACTCCCTACTTACCAAAACCAAAACCAACCTAAACCCCCTCTCTTCGTTCGAAGACAAGACAGAATACGCACCGCAAACATTATCATTCCAAATATCAAAATCAATGTACAAGAGTACTGCATAAATATACACCTTAAATTTCTAAAAACGCGACATACCCTGATGAACCCTCTGCATATACCACCCGCTCCGCAGATATAAACGGACGCACTCGGATAACCCACCAGCTCTGCCATCCGTCATCCCCCCACCACCACCATTGGTCATCTCTCGTCAGTCATACATACCTCGTCCCTCGTCTCTTCAGTTCGACATCGTCCCCAAAATTGGCGTACGAGGACATCGGAAGCACTCAGGATGATTATCGGAAGTACTTCGGCCCCGGCGTCAGAGACCATAGTGTCCACGAGAGGGTGTACTAAAATTTGAACATTGACCTGTGTCGACGTCAGTTACGAGCATATATGTAAGTAACGGATGAATCGCGAGAGCGACGGCAGGCTCCGAGAATGATCGAGAGAGCGTGCATATTTAGCCTACAAGTTGGGTAAAAAAAAGTAAGCATTACATGTAAAAGGGTCGAGCGAAACCTCAATGCACGAAAGCCTAGAAAAGGCACATATCCTTATCCAAGGCTTGAGTTTATACTCATTACGAGTGCGACGTTGCCTTCAAAATTCGCCATCTGTCTTTCCTCTGCTCCGACTCCTCCATCCTCGCTTTCTCGTCCACCTCTGTATGTATATAGGCAAGTGGTAGCCTCCTCCATCATCGCTTTCTAGCAGCGCCATTCATGAGTATATGACGCATACAGTGCATCCACGCTGAGAAGGTCACGTAGCCAAGACCTGCTGCCCGCCCTCCTGTGCATCGATGCTTGTTCGCTTGTCGAATATGTTAGTCTCTATCCCTCCTGCACAGAATAGTGCGAACCGACTCATCAGCCGCACGCACCACTGCGTTTCGAACACAAATGTCTCTTTTACGTCTTCGCTCCATGCGCGATGGAGATCAATCCGATCTGATCGAGATGAGCGAGCTCGATGAGCCTGAGGCGGAGGAACGATGGAGGTTGAACGCCACCGCAACGCCGAGAGTCTAGTAGATGGACCATCCCCCTTATTCCTTCACCCAACCACCGTCTCCTCCATCTCTGTTCAACCTTCGATGTTCGACGTCTTCCCGCCGAATTCCACCTTTTTCGGTGGCAGGAACGTAGGATTAGCATCTAGATTCCTCTGTAAGCCCACGACGCATGCAAACGAGGACGAGAACAAAACGGGTGTAGGCCATAAAGTTTGATACGACGCGCCGCACTGGGGTTGCCATATTAGGGACGAAGAACAGCAGCAACAGGAGTAGAAGGCCGACGTCGAGACTGATCAAAGCGCCGCGAGGACGGAACTCGTACGGACGGTATCTGTGAAGTGCTCTACATCAGATCATATTCAGATGGCGTCATCTGCACATACGAAGGAGGGAGGGATGGGAAAAGGGTGTACAAAAGTAATTACGTAGGTGAAAGATACTTCTCGTTCGTCCAACACCCCGCTACCAGCAGCACCTCAGATCTCAACCCTTCCACCCGGATATTCGGCCTGATCGACGTTACGCGCCGTAGGTTCTCAACGATTCGCAGTCCTCGCACGCACATGGTTCTTGCAAGCATGTAACCCGGAGGACGGGGCGTGGGCGTGAATAGAGTGGTGTTACGAGTTGCAGCAGTAAGGCGAAAAAAGAGCGATAGTGTGGAGTAGGAGCAGTAGAAAATGGTCGTTGAGCGGTAAGGATCATCGAGGTGCTGTGGAGATGAATTAGGCTCGGATGGTGGTGTCTGTGGGACGGGATATCAAATTAGAATTGGACGGAGGATAGAGGGGAGAAAAAGAAGAACGTACTTGGGTACTGGAACATAAGAACTCCCGCGTTCCTCTAACACCCGCGGCCAGCTCAGATCATGCCTGGATCTTCTACCCCAATTTTCTGCCGATGATAGGCGCTAAAGGCCTAAACGACCTAGCGTGTACACTCGTTGCAAGGAACTCGAGTGACGAGGAACGTATAAATTCTCCCATTATCGTTCGTGTCCTCGCCTGTGGACTCTGTGTAATCCATGGAGATCGGAACCGCGCGGAACAGGAGACCGGTTCGATGGATCGTTTGCGTGGGTGTGCCTTATATTGGGGCTATAGTTGCAGAGAATGGAATGCATATGACTGTACGGTGCGCAGGTGGTGTGTTGATGCAAAGGCGGCCAGGAAGGGAAAACCGATGGGATAAAGGAAGAAAGTGGGGGAGATGAGGTGACTTGGGGGGGTTAGAGGAATGCCCGTAATCGTAATTGGGACGGCGGACGGCGAGGTAGGAGAGCATGGGGGTTGTCGATATGCCAGTCAATTTGCGGGATATAGGCCATGGAGGTAGTGTTGGATAGAATGAGGGATACGGGTGTAGGCGTACAACGCGTAGAGAACCGACGTGAAACAAGGACGGAGGGATGAAGCTGAAGGACGGAGTGGGGCTTGAACGTTGCAACGTTGAACGTTTGAACGTTTGAACAAGAGGAAACATGAGTCCGTGTCCGCGCATACTCGGTGTTGTAGAAACGAATGAGGATGTCTTCCTTCACGCCTCAGAGAAGGTTAGGTAGGGAGGCTGAGAGTGCTTGAGATATTCATGCATCGTCCACGAGGGTCGTCATGGTGAGCTTGAGGTAACGATGGAACCTATGCCGAGCACTGAGTACTGAGTACTGAGTACTGAGCGCTGAGCCGTCGATGGCAGGGCGCGGGATTTCCTGTCTTGAGCTTGAGCTTGAAGGAAGAAGACGCGACAGTCGAAACTTGAGCTTGAGTACTTGAGTACTTGCTGCGATGCGACCCGTGGGATATCAACGAACCGGCTCGGTCCGCCTTTCTGAGTCACGCGTCTTTTTGTCTCGCTTTTTTGTCTCATCTCGTCTTCCTTCCTCTCCCATCGTCCACTGTTCCCAAACCTCCCTCCTCGCTTTTCCCCCTGCTCTGCGTGTAGATATAGGGTTCTTCGTCTTCCCCTGCAACGCTCTTCAGCCGCGCCAATCATGTATGGTGCATACCATCCATTCACACTGCGCAGTATTGCGCCTCACAAGCCTCACCCTGTACGCCCTCATTTACGTCCGCGTCAACGCTCCTCGCCTCTCCTGATATCCAGCACTCCTGCACATTATATCACGAACCGACTGATCAGTCACATGCGGTGCTGAAGAACACCAACCTCCCCGCTCTTGCTCACCACACAATACCATCCATGCCTTCTCTCGAAAGCCTAGTCTTATATCTTCAACTTGTGCCTTATGTGATTTATCTAGAAGGCTTCTAGTTGCCAGTTTGAGACTCTCTTGAGCTTATCCTCTGCAAATGGGAATATCTCCGAACGTGAATAGTGACTATATGCGCTGGCTCTAATCCTTTTCTCCTCCTCTGGATCGTCCCTGCCTTTATGAAATACTCCTTTTTATTCCTCTACAACGCTCCTCCGATCTTTTCTACCTTATTTTTCAGTCGTATATATGCGCTCAAAATTGGAGTTCCCAAATGCGTTTCACCCCCACGGCAAAAAGTGAATCTGAAAATGCCTGCTACGCTTTTCTATGCTCCGTCATCCACAAATTGCGCATCGTCAGTTGTACAATATATCGTGTAGTGTCTACATTTTCTGGCATAAACTGGAACTCATGCTTATAGCATGCGTTCTTTCGCAGCTCGCCTAGTTACATCGCAAGGTCTCAATGTTCTTGCTCTTGCTTTAAAGTGTTCTCCACACAAAATACTGTGTCGTCCTACATTGGTTATTTGGTACCTCTATATCTTTAATACAACTTCGACGATGCTCCAATGAAATATTCCCTCGAGTGTCTACTCAACGGATCGCAGACTCATTTGGAAATAATGGAAATCTGACACCCAGCCAGAACCAGTACGCTACAACTCGTCACCTAGTCATCACCGCCTTCTCTTTGCTTTTCCTCGGGGGCTTCTTCTGCGCATACGGAGCTAGCTTCTCAAACCAATCTCGCTGTTGTAATACTAACCCTCTGCGACGGTATGATGCTTACGGTCCCTCGCACCATTATGCAGTATGTAGCTTCGTCGATGCATCTTCTGCAATCATTTCTATTTCGTGAACATCCTCGCCTAGTCAGAAAATGCTTGTGACTGAGGCTAGTATGCATCGTCATATTCCGTTCGCGCGTTTTTCTCTTCCTTTCCTCTCATCTTCAGTAGATACCCACGCGACGTCATTCTATTCAATCCACGACGACAGGAAGCGCAATACGCTGTGTGAGTGGGTGGGAGGCAAAGAGGTGCATCGAAGGTGCGCACTCCACACGACTCATTCTAAAATTAGAACAGCTGCCCATCCACGAAGTGACGCACTGCAATATGCTCAACACATGTCAATCCAATTCTCAACTGTCACATACGCGCATCTACATGCCAACTACGCAGACTACATATGCCCACATTTCACGCGAGGTTGACCCGGGTCCCGCGATAGCGCTCATTGGGTGCTGAGCAAGCGCTTGGAAGGTATCGTGTTAGCATGCAATGTCGTAGTATGAATGAGTTGAGCGCCGTTATGCGTGCTGCCACTGAGATGCGGTATGTGCGCGACATCCGTGTGATGCATAAGAATCAGTGTGCTTTCTCCCGCGTACAGAGAATACAGCGTGTATGTCAATGGAAGGCAAGTCGACATACATCGCCACACCGTATCTTTTCCTCACAGCCTTGGATGGGCGCCGAAGGTCAAACCTGCCTCGTTTCGTATCACATGCACATTGATAACGTACAGTATGTGGAGGGAATCGCACGCCCATACTACTTCGCTCGCTCCTCACCATCACCTTCTCGTCCTGTTTTACTCTTCGCAAATGATCTATCCAATCTCCAGTAGTACGTGGAAGTCAAACTTCTGGTAGACACAGAGCGCTGAAGCCCCACAGGTTTCCAAAATCACAAGGCGCATGGGACGGCCAAAGCTCATGAGTTGGGCGGTTATGCTCGATCTGAAGATATCAAAAAGAAAGGTATGGGACCCTCTCCGAAGTACTTACTATTACTATGGCTGAATTCAAAAAATAGCTCACGAACAATCGGAAACCAATGCTCAAATTCTCCTCACTGCTCTACGCAATCTGATCGTCCCATTAGTTCAGAGTGTAGTGCCCAATGCAAGCGGTAAACCGGAACACACTTATACAAGATGCACTTTTAATATGACTTCTGAATATAGCTGAATTTTACGGCTGCCCCGAAGAAGAAAATCTTCTCAAAGCGCTGAAGGACTATGTTACGAGTATAATTGGAGGGAAAGCTCGAGGGGACAATCGAGATGAAAAGAAGATAAAGAGAGTTGTCAATCTGAAAGGTCAGCATGCAACCCTCATCCAGAAGAAAAATATACTTCATAGCTTCGATCTCGTAAATAGCTTTGAATGTCCCAAAAGTGCCGGATAAACCGAAGGCTGGTGTTAGTCTCCGTATTAATGTAGGTCAAGGTCAGCAAGGCTTTTTCACTCGGTGACCTTTTGTGGTTTGATTAACGGCAATTGCAGAGTTGTTTAGGCCCCCCAGGAGACAAGTGATTCGATCCGCCATTCCTGTTGGCCCACAGACTGGTAACTCTAAATTTCTGGAGATAAAATCAACGAATTGAGAGAAGATATATAGGTGACCGTGTTTCACTAGGTTATCTTCTCGAGGTTCTCCGAGAACAAGTCTTCAACATGTTGCCTATCCGTCTTCTATATTTCGAAAGACTCGATAATTCCGACATGTTACAAATCTCATTGGTGAACCGAGCCGACATCTACTCCCGTCTCGCAAAAAAGTTCACTCTTAGTTATACATCCACACTAACGGATGACGCTATACACCGATATCAATTGTTCGACCTGACGCAATATGCTATCTTATCCCACACGTGGCTTCGTTCAAGTCCTGGAGAGCTGTCCTACGACATCTGGCACAAAGGAACTTTTGATCTTACACACCCGGGATATGAAAAACTCGTCCAGTTCTGCAGAGCTTCTCTAGTAAACCATGGATTAAGTCTCGGATGGATGGATACCGTCTGTATTGACAAGTCCAGCAGCTCTGAATTAGATGAATCCATCCGATCGATGTACAAATGGTATCAGAATTCCTTCGTGTGTGTAACTTATCTTTCTGAGACCGAAACTTTCGGTCAGATGGCGAAGGATCCATGGTTTACCCGAGGTTGGACACTGCAGGAGCTGCTTGCTCCAGAGACTATGAAATTCTACAACCGTGCATGGGGTCAGCTCACAGCGAAGCTAACCGACAAATACGATAAAAGCATTCAAGAACAAATCAAGACAGCAACCACGATAACATCACAAGAGCTTTTGGCAGTTCACATGAATCAAGTCTCGATATCGCGCAAAATGCAATGGGCTGCAAAGAGACAAGTAACACGTGCCGAGGACATCGCGTATTCGCTCATGGGGCTTTTCGATATCAGCATGTCGATCGCCTACGGCGAGGGAGCCAACCTCGCATTCACACGACTCATCAAGGAGATTCTCAACACTCGCAAATATGGCGTGTTGGACGTCTTCAATTGGGGAGGGGAATATATGACTAAAACATCCTCCCTTCTACCATCAAGTCCGCAGGCATTTCTCAAACGAGATGAAAAACTGGACGTATCACCGACATTGATGGAACCTCTCACTCTGACGCATATGGGGTTGCGCGTACCGGTGTTGATTGTTCCAACCAAAGTCATAAGGTCCTCAGTCGCTGCAAAGTATACACCGAAAGGCGAATACTATTCTTCCGTTTCCCCAACTCATCCGGAAGGGATTATTATAACACGTGGTATTGACTTCGATTTTTCCTGCAATGTTCTGGACCTCAAAGCATTTTATCCTCGCGCGAAGAGGACCGATCGCCGATATGCGTTTGCCGTCCTCAACTGTACCGGAGATGAACATAATATCAACATCCCATTGTCTTGCTTCGCAATCCTTATCTTTTATTCAACAGATGATGTTATTTTGAAACCAATCACACCTATTGAAAGAGTTGCAACCGTCTCTCCTACTGTCTTTCCGCTCCGAAAGAAGCCCACTAAGGTGAAGGGAGCGACAAATATACATTCGATGAAGCAAGGCGAATTGGGGCGTCATGGAATGCAGTACCTTAGTATGTATATCTAAACAACTATCATGTAGCAATTTCAATATTTGATCCTGAACATCCTCAGTTCAGTCAGCATATTCAATCAAATGATAGTCTGTCAAATCCACATTCACTGTGATAAAAATATCCGATAAATGTCGTAATTCGTTGTCTGATTTTACAGACGAACGCAACGAGAACATTTTAAGACACTAATCCCATTGTCCGGACCGACCCCCTAGTAAATATGTATGACCACGGATCCTTTAAATTGTACCGGTCAGAGGACGAGGTACGCATACGCGCCTTCCTGAACTGCGATATCGTCGACCAGTTCATGCATGTACACACATGAAGGTCATTTCCTGTCGTCTCTTCCTTTCTGTCAGCGCGCACGTCTCTGTAATTAGCGAGGCGAATGCCGAGCGATAATGAGGGTCGTTGCGAGTTGGAGTTGTAAGGGGGAGAAAGAGCAGGAGGCGCAGTAGGAGAAGGCCGAGATTAAGTCAGTTCAGGAAAAAATTAGACCTGAAGGAAGAAGGCGAACATACACAACTGAAAGATCCTTCTTGTTCCCGAAACACCCAACTACCACTTCAAGACTCAGATCTCAACCATTACAAAGATGGTCTATACACCAATGTGTTCCCTGTGGGACGAAGTTGATCAGATCAGAGTCAGATAGATAGGCCTAAGAGGAGAAACGAAGTGATACGTGCGCGGCAGATACAAACTTTCGATCCTCCGCTTTCTTCTTGATAGGCGCAGGCAATGTATTTATGAGGCACCATTGAGTACGTTGTGCTATGCTTCGAATGAGCCTTCGCCTTTCTGGTATGATGGGACGGGACGGAAGAAAGGGTGTGAGAGAGGGATTATTTGTTTTATTTGCGCGGTTGTCTTCCTGCGGGATAGAACCAATAATATCAGATTAGAGTGGGATGGGCTAGCTCGACGATAAAGATGAAAGAAGAAGAGAAAGGTGGTCTCCACCACCAACCTTTCCCAATTGACGTCATCCTTCCAATTTCCACCTTTTTACATAGTCATCAGGAACGTAAGATCAGCATCCAGATCGCTGCTGGACATCCACGGCTCATGCAGCAAAGAATAACAGTCGACGGGCGTACCTCGTACTCTCGATTCTGATGCGCCACAAACCGAGGTTGGTGTTGCATGGAGGAAAAAGACCAGCAGGAGTAGCAGTAGAACGTTAACATTGAGACTGATCGAACTGTTGCGAGGACCGAGGACGGAGAAGGCGAAGACACATTTTTCTGTGAGATGCGGTAATACATCAGATCGTATTCAAAGGCGCGGTCTAAAGTACATATATGCGAAGGAGGATGAAAAGAAGGACGGAGAGCGTACGCACGTAGGCGAAAGACCCATCCCATTCCTCCAACACCCAACACCCAACCATCTCAAATCTCAAATCCTAACCCTCCAACCCCAATCTCCTTCCCAACCGACATTACACCCCGTAGATCCTCATAATTTCACCGCGTCGCACGCATAGTCCTCGCAAGTAACTCGGAGGAAGGACGGGGCATGGGCGTGATTAGAGCGATGGTGCGAGATGCAGTGGAGTAGCGGAATAAGGTCGTCGACGGTATGGATCATCAATGTGCTGCGAGGATGGATGAGGCGCGGATGGTGTCTGTATGTGTGACGGTATTATGTATAGATCAGATGAGAACCAGATACTAGCGGACGTGATAATAAGGAGGGGTACGTACGTTGGTGAAGGTGCCACCTCAGGCCTCATTCCTGTACCGCCCAAATACCCGTGTCCACCTTTCCACCTTCAACTTTCTGCCCTGATCGATGCTGGTATCAACGATTCAATATTCAACATCTAAAGTCCTTCCGAGGACCTCGAACGACGACGTACGAATCTTTCCATTGTCGCTGAAGTGCATGGCTTCGTATCCGAGTTATCGACTTGGGAACCGACGCGGGATGCAGGTGCGAAGTACGGAGCATTTACGTCTTTGGGTCCGCAGGAATAATATGGAAAGGAAGGATAATATATGCAGAGGATGGAGCGAGTATGACTGTACGATGCGTGGCGGGGAGAGCGGTGACGCGGGTGGATGGAAGGAACGAAAGTGAGGCCGGGAGAATGGACCGAGATGAGGTGACTTGGGCGGGTCGAGGAGTGCTTTCGAGGCTTTGACGAGACGAGAGAGCATCCGCGCGGAGGTGGTTATATATCAGAGCATCGAGGCCTTCGACTTGTCAATCGACTTGCTGTGCATAGGCCGCAGAGGTACCGCGGATAGGATGGGAACTCCGGGTGCATATAAGTGTCGACGTGCGAAGGGTTTGGGTTATGAGGCACGGATGGTGTC
Source organism: Pholiota conissans (assembly GCA_015484465.1). Classification (NCBI taxonomy): domain Eukaryota; kingdom Fungi; phylum Basidiomycota; class Agaricomycetes; order Agaricales; family Strophariaceae; genus Pholiota; species Pholiota conissans. Next base: position 9,908 of record MU155413.1, read on the forward strand.
TGTGGAGGACGGTGGTTTGTATCAGAATCGGATGGCGGAGGTGATAGTAAGGAGGAGGGACAGAAGGAAGGAAGGGGGTGCGTATGTACGTACAGCAGGTTAAAGTGCCATCACGATCCTTTACCACCTAAATACTATTCCCACCTTCCACCTTCGATTTTTCTTCCTGATCCTAATCGATGTTGGTCCCAACGATTCGGCGTCTACTTCCTTACGAGGACCTCGAACGACGAGGTATGAATCCTTCCATCGTCGCATATGTGCATGAACTTCGCCGTCGACTCTGCGCGAATAATCGAACCAGGAACGATACGAGTGCGACGTGAGGAGGGTTGAGGCGGGTGGAGGAGTACTCGCGAGGCTTTGACGAGACGAGTGAGCGTCCGCGCGGACGGGACGACAGACGAAGCGAGTTCGCTATTATAGCGTGGAGGTGTTCGAGATGTCGGCCGTGTATAGTCCGCGGGAGTCCCGTAGCTTATGATGGGAGTTCCGGATGTAGGTGTACGAGGCGTGAAGCTTGAAGGGGTGAGATCTTGAGAGACGGTCGAAGGACGCAATGAAGGGGCGCCGGTGCTTGCACGAGGGGACACGAGGAGTGTGAGGGAGGTGCATAGGCGCTCCGAAGGTCGACATAACGAAGCAGAGGAGAGAGCTCGTAGAGCTCTCGAAGCTATGGGGGTAGTCGCATTGCGTTGTAGATAGTAGGAGGCACCGTGCTCTATGGATAAGGACCGCGTTGGGGTTGCACGGGCAGGAGGAGAAGACGCGACAGTCGTCGTCGAAAAGATCAGCCAGACACGTGAAAAGTTGAACCAACGGTCAACGGGCCGGCTTACGTAACTAAATTTCTCTCCCTCCCGTTGTTCCCCTCCCGTTCCTCGCTTACTTACCTCTCATCTCTATCCATACCCATACCCATACACACGAACGCATCATCAACCTCAAATACCCTCGAATGCGTCGTCCATGCGCCATCGCTCTCGCAAACCCCACATTATGTCAACTGTCTCGCCCTCGCTTCTCCCGTTCGACTGGTCTTGCTCATAGGTAGGCGCCCTACCATCCGACGACCCTCCCCCATGCGCTCACGCTCATATAATACCTACAGGGCAGTAGAAAAAGCACAGCCGAGCACCCTCCTCCCTCGCGTGCACTGGATTCACTCGCTGTTGCTGTCCAACCCTCTCGAGTAGTCGCGCGTGTAATCCTCTCATTCTATCGATGGTCAAATTTCCGCTTTCCACTTCTAGTCCTGCGCGGCATCCGTCCCCTTTGCGTCTCCTCCGCGGCTCACTTCTTTCGCCCTCGCTCGCTCGAACTAATCACCGTCCTCCCTTCATAGTCATCCTCTCTCGCTCGCTGCCCATACCCCAGTACATGCGATCTCAGTGCTCCGCTCATGCATCGTTTTCTATCCCGGGTCCAACTTGTTCTATCCTCACTACTCAGTCTACCCTAATGTCACCTACCTCCTATCTCTCTCCCTTTCCTCCTCGCTTGTATGCATGTCCGCGCTCTAGTTTCGCATTTCTGACTCCTAGTTTTGCGCATATATTCAAGCAAGCACGTATATTCTTCAACCTCAAATCTCGATGACGCACTACGTCAATTCCATGTAATATCTAAATCTGAGATGCTGTTCTTTACTGTCAGTAATCGCTACGGTCTTAAATCATACCCTGCATCTCGCCTCGTCCAATCCTTCTTTCCTGCGCCTTCTAAGTCCTAAATGGTCTTCTGCTCTCTCATCTCATGCGCTCTTCATTATCATCACCATCCTCCCTGCTCTACTATCACCCATATCCCACATCTTTTTCTCCTCTTGCACTGTACTCGAGTACTGTACTCCCAAAAATCACATTCTTAATGCAAATATAAAATTTAATCATCCTCATTTATGTATAAGCGCTGAGCCTCCCACTCGAAGAAATAACTCTCGCATTAGAAACGACTCGGATCACAATCCTATCTAATCTAATCTAATCAAATCAAATCAAATCAAACGGACACACATCCGACAACCTGGCATATACTAGTTCGAACCTCGCTATATCCCAATATCACAAAGACAATCCTTGCTCTCTCCTTATCGAAACCAACCCCAAACTTCCGCTTCTTTCGAAGTCAAGACAAAATCTCCACCGCAAACATTATCATTCCAATATCAAAATTAACGTACAAGAGTACTGCATAAGTAATACACCTCAGATTCCTAAAAACGCGACATATCCTGATGAACCCGTCCGCATATACCACCACCACCCCACCCCCGACTTCATAGACATAGACAGACGCACTCGGATAACCAAGCCTAGCCTATTCTCACCACCAGCTCCATCCGCCATCCATCATTCCCCTCCCCAGCATCATTGGTCATTTCTCGTCAGTCATACATACCTCGTCCCTCGTCTCTCAAGTTCAACATCGTCCCCAGAATTGGCGTACGAGGACGTTGGAAGCAATCGGGATGATCATCGGAAGTACTTCGGCTTCGGCGTTAGAGATCATAGTGTCCACGAGAGGGTGTACCAAAATTTAAACATTGACCTGTGTCGATGTCAGTTACGAGCACAACAAATGTATTGTGAGAGCGACGCTAGAGCCCAAGAAGGACCTAGAAAGCATCCATCTTTAGCCTACAAATTGGATAAAAAATTAAGAATCACGAATACGACGGGTCGAGAGAAGGTTCAACGTACGAAGATACCGAAAGAGCTTCCATGTTTCTAATCCAATGTTCGACGTCAGCAGCGATGATCAGAGGTGCGACGTTGCCGTCAAATTATACAATCTCCTCGTGCGCATTGTAGATGAATCCTCGTAGGCGTATCTAGAAGTAGATTTTGCATCAGAATCAAACAACGAAAAATGACAGAAAGATCAGAACGCATCCCATTCAAAGATCGATATACATCGTCTCAGCATCCCGAGAAAAGTCTGGGACTCGCCGACAGTAGCGAGGAGATGGGGGTGATGTGAAGTCTCGCTCCAGTAAGTAGAGTCCATGGAGAGAAATAAGACCACGAAGCGAATATACGCCCTTCAAATTTCAAATCATCTGAATTTCGCGATAGATCAGTAAAGACACAAAGTTCACGAAAATGCAATACGTACATACCACGCTTGCACCGTGCTATATGATTTCCCAAACGCCCATTATCAACCAAAGAGATACCCGCTATATCGATCACAGAGCATCTTCATACATGTTGCCGTAGGCCTATCTTTGAGAGAAATAATGACAAGCCATAGATATTTCGACGAGGAGAGCGCGAACGTGAAGAGACTTACTCGATAAATCTCACCTCCGCCTCCACCCCCACCTCAGGCCGACCGAAGGTTCTGAACTCCCGGAAAGCTGTTCATCGCTCACGGAAGAGCGGGTAGGGCGATTTTGACCTGATAAGGGCGAACACAGAGCATTGGAATGACGGCTAGAAGTGCTGCGGAGCAGAAGATTACGATAGACGAGTACCGCACGAATTCCTTAGCCCTCGAAAGGCCAACAAGTCCGCACCATCCGACTCGTAACGCCCGGTTGTCGTATCGGGTGAGATCGGGATGACCACCGGAATTGTTACGGAGGCGAAGAGTATGGCAGGACGCCTATGGGCAAGACTTATGGGAAGCGGGGAGAGGGCTTAGCGTGCGGCTGGGGTGTCATTGTTGGGCGACGAACGAGGCGCTAGAGAATGCTGGGTTTAGTCGATAGTGGGGGTTTGAGAGAGTGTGTATGTGACCGAGAGTGACGTTTAGAGAGGGGAGCGCCGGCCCGCGGCCCGTTCGTTCAACTTCTCACGCATACCGCTGTATCAAGTTCAACCTTCTCCCCAAAGCCGTCCTTGCTTTCGACAGGGCAATGGGACTATCACCGTAGCATTTCCAGCTCTCCCTACGTCGACCCTTCTACACGCAGTACGACATATCCTATTGAGTATTACTCTGCGTCCTTCTCTACGACCGACTCTCACGTTCCAGCTATCCTCGCTCGCTCTCCTATTTCTCTTGGAAACGCGACTTTGCTACCATGACGCACAGATACACACCCTTTGACGAGATACCAGTCGTACGTGCTCTGAAACTCAAGTATCTGCTAGCTAACGCCCACATTCAGATACATGCTTCCTTACGGACTACGTTTCGCTCAGGACTCACGAAGGCTATCGCCTGGCGTCGGCACCAGCTTCTTCAGCTTGCGCGTTTATTCAAGGACAACCAGGAGGCCCTCGCAAGTGCGATCCATGCCTATTTGCGCAAGCCGCCGCTTGAGATCGTGTTGGGCGAGATCACACCCGTCTTTGAACGCGCGCTGAACTGTGCGAGCAAGATCCAGAAGTGGTCCAGAGACGAAAGCATCACAGACCAGGTACAGGATTGGCAGAAGGGGTGTAATCCGAGGATTATGAGGCAGGCGAAGGGCATCGTGTTGATCATTGCGTGCGTTTTGTTTTTTCGTTGCTATCTAGGATCTGACATGATGGGTGGGACTCAGACCTTGGAACTATCCGATGATCTTGTCTCTTCAGCCTCTGTATGATGTCGTGCTCTCCTCAAGCTCTCCGAAATTGCCCCACATTACGCTTCGTTCATCGCCAACAATCTGCCGAAGCTATCTCGACAAAGGTTCATTCCGCGCCGCTCTCGGAGGAGTCCCAGAAATCACGAAGATGTTGGAACTGAAATGTGCGTTCAAACCTCAACGACATTCGCCTTCACTAGCCTCCGCTACTAGGGGACCATATCTTTTACTCAGGAAACGGCCGCGTCGCACGTATCATCGCAACTGCCGCCGCCAAGCACCTCACACCACTCACCCTCGAGCTCGGAGGCAAATCCCCTGTCATCATCGACGCCACCGCCGATATCCAGCTCGCCGCCAAACGTACTCTCGCTGGAAAGACGACGGACTGTGGCCAAATTTGCGTCACACCGGACTTCGTCCTGGTCGAGCGCTCAGTGGCGTCGAAGTTCGTCGAGGCGTGCGTGGAAGTACTCAAGGGCTTCTATCTGCAGGGTGCGCTGAATATGCCGAGCTATGGAAGGATCGTGTCGTGTCAGAGGATCATTACGAGCGATTGAAGGGTTTGTTGGACAGAACGAAAGGTCGAATTGTTGCCGGTGGTGGGATGAGGCCTGAGAAAGGGATTGGACTTACAGTTATCGCTGATATGGAACCGGGAGATTCATTGCTCGAGAGGTGTGTTTGTTCTTATTTTACTGCGTACATAGATTTATAAGGTCTTTCGATAGAGAGATCTTCGGTCCTTTCTTGCCAATCGTGACAGTAGAAAATGTCGCCGGCGCGATCGACTACATCAATGACCAGTGCGTCTTTTTTTTCAGTTACTTAGTGGTGAAATGTATTCTGATAATTACTGGAGAACAGTGATCATCCACTTGTATCTCTTTACTACCAACGAAGCTACGAAGACGAAAGACAAGTTTATCGTTGACGACGAGTCGGAAGGATCCAGTCAACTAATTAGGTTTTGCAACAGTGCTCGAGAACACAACAAGCGGAAACGTCTGCATAAATGATACGTTCACTCAACTTTCTAGTGAGTATATCATCTTTTTTTCATTCATTCGTGCAATCGCTAAATTGATCTCAAAAATCAGTCAACGAAATGCCTTTCGGCGGCGTCGGTGAATCGGGATGTGGGTGAAGTTCTTCTACTCAAGCTTACCTCGTTTGCTGATCGATTCTTCAGACGGACGACAGGTACAGTATTATAGCTACGAGAACTTCGTCTATGGAAGGGCCGTTTGCAAAATTCCATTCGAGTACGTGTTGATTTCTCCATCAAGTGGACTTTCTCCTTTCTCTCCCCCTTTTCTGGTGTACATCCCACCCCTTTCTCTTGACTTTGCTGACAATTGTTGTTGTCTTTAGGGAGGAACCATTCCACGTGCTCCGCTATCCGTCTTACACGGCTGAATCCGTCGTGTTCTTCTCGCAGGTTATGAAGACGCCCATCCCGGAGTCGACGAATCCTGCTGAGGTAGAGGTGAAGAATTGATGCCGGCAGTCCACTGGGTGACGATGATTGACCGAGGATAAGACGTATGAATGCGAATACGTTCTGTAACATTATCTGTTGATTTTATTTGAGCTGAGCTATGAATATATGATGTGAAGTTGGACAACTTGTTCGTCTATCCTTTGCTTTCTCCCGAACGTTGAACCTCCATCACAACCCGGTCGCAGTCGTTGAACACCTGCTGAGAGCCCTTAGTTGCGAATCGACTGACATACTTACTGGTTTCGTAGAATGTACCGCCACTTCTACATATTTTACATTGGATAGTCATATTTCAATCCGCCGTTAGCACTTATTCCTACCACCTCAAAACTTGGCTCGCGGCCAAAGCCTACAGTTACAAAAAATTCATTTCGTTCAACAGAAACTAACCTCGTATCTACATAGCATTGTCATTTTTTGTTCTAATAAATCAGTCGGCTTCGGATTCGTTTAGAGATAATAAACGCACACCACATATGTCGAATAATATGAAGCAAAAATCCATACAATTGAATTCAAACCCTCCTCAGGCTTTATCGCTTATATTTTGTACATATGTATCATCGCCCACGAAAAGCATAACAGAGCCCATCAGAAAAAATAAGCACGCTATGTATACATACCGCCGATCCTCTGCCCTTACGAAGTCTTCGACTATCACCTGATGGGACGCAAATTCTAACCGCACGTCATTCGTTGCCAGTTGAGAAATCAAGCACGGCGAGAGTAGGCGCGCGTCAATGTATACCATAGGCGATGTCGAAAAAAAACGGAATGGCATTGGATAACGGTGCTGAAATATTAGGAGAAGTGAAAAAGAAAGGGAAGAAATAAAGGAAAGCTTGGAGGATTCTTAATTTTGGTAGTGGATGATCATGGTACATCATAAAAAGGGCGAGACGCTCACCTGCCACTTGGATGGCGAAAGCGATCAGATCTTGATAACGGGTCGCACCCACCGATCATGGTAAATCCTGCTTAGAAGGCGATGCTATGAGCCACCAATTCGTGTCGGTATCACTTATAAAAGAGAGAAAAAGAAAACAATACCTGATGTGAGGGTTAGCCGATTTCCATAATCCGTCCCATGTCCCGTTCATCAAGATATTTCAGGCTGTATTCGTTACTACGTCCAGCTGTGCGTCATCCTGATCAACGAATCAATAAGATATCTCCACAGATTGTACAGTAGAAGAGAAAGTAGACATACCATATAGACTCACGATATACACCAACAAACGTCCACCTCAGCTCGATGACCTCATCCATCATCCTATCTCCTCTAACTGCCTGCAGGTCAGTCAGATCCGCCGACCACTAATACACCCCCACCATTGACCATAGCCACATCCTCGATAACATTCACATTCACGAAATCCTCAACGATGACAGTGCCTATATCTCCTGAGCATGCACGTCCTCCCTTCCTATGCAGGCAAAAAAAGTGAGCAACAATGAAGTAGAGGGACGCGCGTACGTAGTGTAGTGTAGGATGACGTGTTGCATTGAGGAAGACGGGGGCTGAGAATGAGGTTCGAATAAGGGAGAATGATCATAGACGAGTGAAAGAAAGGGTAGAGAGGCGCTAGCGGTGTGAAAAATAGCATAGCAATGAAAAGAGGAAGCCTAGTCCGAGGGTTACCGTTGTGGATCTACCCTCCCTCGCCATATCGGTCTCGAACGCGATCCTCGACACCAAATTGCCTTTGTATTCGCATTATCCTTGGCAGTGCGGCGCATATACACGCGGCACGGGAGTGCACGTGAAATTTACATCCTGAGCTGCGTCGAGGAAGTAGATGATCGGTGCGATGTTGGATTGAGCGAAAGAGGAAGGACGAACTTGGAGGAGATGGGAGAAAGATGCGTGCGGAAACACTAGAAATGAGAACAAGTCAAACGTTAGCACCCACATAACCTTGACGATAGAACACTTACCGTAACCCATATGCGCCTGTCTCACGAACCACCATCTCCACCATATCTGAGATCTTCGACACCAAAACAGATTACAATTTCGCACAGATACACGTGCCTCAATGCCAATGCAACAATAACGACGCATACAGCGAGGAAGGGCACGTGAGATTTGTAGTCTGGGTTGCGTCGAGGAAGACGATAGGCGACGCGAAGGGCAAGGGAGCGAGAGGCAAGATAAGAACGGAGGTACGGACGGGGAAAATTCGGAGTAGCGGGCGAAAAACAGCACACCTAGCGTGGTTTTAAGTCTAAGAGTAAGCAGAAACGAAAGGGACAAATGAGGATCATCTATCAAGGGAGGATAAAGTGCTTACTTGGACGACACGGATAGGGTCGGATGACTTTGAAGCGCATCCATGACGTTCTATTCTGATAAGAGAGGACCTTTAGCTCAGTACAACGCATGGTGGACATATGGAAGACAAAAATCGATGAGTACCTCATTTAATGGGCATCTACAGAGGAGCGAATGGCGCATCGCGTCTTCCCTATGTAACGATATAAATACGCGCGTTGCGTGGCTAACGTCCTCGAGCTCATATGAACGGCTTCTGTGAAACGCTCTACATCAGATCAGATTCAGATGGCGCCGTCTACACACACGAAGGAGGGAGGGATGGAAAGAGGGTGTACAAAAGTACTTACGTAGGTGAAAGATACTTCTCGTTCGTCCAACACCCCGCTACCAGCACCTCAGATCTCAACCCTTCCACCCGGATATTCGGCCTGATCGACGTTACGCGCCGTAGGTTCTCAACGATTCGCAGTCCTCGCATGCACACGGTTCTTGCAAGTATGTAACCCGGAGGACGGGCCGTGGGCGTGAATAGTGGTCTTTCGCGTGGTAGCAGTAAGCCGAAAAAAGAGCGATAGTGTGGAGTAGGAGCAGTAGAAAATGGTCGTCGAGCGGTAATACTCATCGAAGTACTGTAAAGACGAACGAGGCGCGGAGGGTGGTGTCTGTGGGGCGGGATATCAAATTGGGATTAGACGGAGGATGGAGCAGGGAGGAAAAAAGGAGGACGTACTCGGGCAGAACATAAGAACTCTCGCGTTCCTGTAAAAACCGACTGCCTATTCGGCGCCAAAGGCCTCAATGACCTGGCGTGTATACCCATTGCAAGGAAGTCGAGCGACAAGGTATAATTTCTTCCATCATCGTTCATGTCCTCGCATACGGAATGTGTAGTCCATAAAGTTCGGAACCATGCAGGGCAGGAGAAGGACGCAATGAATCGTTTGTGTAGGAGCGGGCGCGCCTTATATGGGTGGGAAGGATAGTCGCAGAGGTTGGAGCGCGTGTGACTGTACGATTTGTCGGTGGTGTGATGATGGAAAGGTGGCCAGGAAGAGATAAACCGATGAGATGAAGGAAGGAAGTGAGAGAGATGAGGTGAGACGACTTGGGGTGGGTAGAGGAATGCTCGTAATCGTGACGACAGACGGCGAGGTGGGGAGAACATGAGGGTTGTCGACAAGCCTGTCTATTTGTCGCATATGGACCACGGAGGTGATGTTGGATAGAATGAGCGATGCGATTGTAGGCGTATGACGCGTAGAGAACCGAAGTGGGACACGAAACAAGGATGGATGGATGAAGCTGAAGGACGCAGTGGAGGACGTCACCCTTCAAAGCTTCACGCCTCAGTGGAGGTCACGTAGGGCGGCCGAGAGACCGCTTGAGATATTCACGCATCGTCCACGAGGGTCATCATCCTGAGCTCGAGGAAGCGGCGACAGGATGGATTGGAAAAGAGGGCGTGATGCGTTCCAGATGGTCCTGCGGGATTGCATGTCTTGAGTTCAGCTTGAAGGAAGACGCGACAGTCGAAACTTGAGGGTGCGCATCGAGAGAAAGCAAGCTGTCCCGACCCGTGGGATATCAACGAACCAGCTCGGTCCGCCCTTCCGGGTCACACATCTTCTTGTCCAGCTTTTTCCGTCTCGCTCCTCCTCTCCTCTTCCTTCCTCCCCCGTCGTCCCTGCGCCCGATTCTCCCTCCTCGCTTTCTCTACCCCCCTCCTCTGCATGTAGACATAGTATCCCTCTCCTCCCCTTTCAACGCTTTTCAGCCGCACCAATCATGTGTGACGCAGACCATTCATTCACGCCGAGTGTATTGCGACTCGCTTTGTATCTAGCTCTCCTGCACATTATAGCACGAACCGACCGATTAGTCGCATGCCGTGATCCGTTTGAAGAACACCAACCTCCCCCCTCTTGCTCACCACTGCACCAACCTATAGGTCTTGAACAACATTGACGACTCGTGTGTGCAATTCGACATTTGCTCGGGTATCTGCTTGACGACTTTAGATTCTTAGCGTCTGTCGACGCTCCCCGCTTTCTTTCTTTCTTTATTTTAAATCTACTTCCTTTTCCAGTCTTCATATCCACAAGTCTGATATCGCATTGCACGAGGCCGAGTCGAGTCGGATTTGTAAATATCTGTGAGTTGCGGAAAAGTGGTCAGTCGAAAGTAGCGGAAAATGTATGAGTGAAAATAGGGAAGTATACATTGGCTAAAATGTATGGAATGAACACCGTAGATGTACAGAGATATATGTAAATGAGGAGAAGGCGTGATGAAAATATAACAAGGATTGAGAACATGATAGCAGGAATGATAGCACAGGCAGGAGATTGTAACAACCAAACAGTTCAGTAATACGGATGTATGTATCCCTTCCATCACAAGTACATATTAAGAAATTGAATTCCATGTCGTTGTAATTCTCTTGGTTTCAATTGATATGCAGGCCCTTCCATGTATCGTTCAACTGGAACCATGGCACTATTTTTGCTCTGGATTTGGAAGGAAATTGGATGCGAGGTATGCTTCTTATACTTCTTTGTCAGAGGACTCATGAACACTTCGGTGTTCTTATAGAAAATGGAGATTGCAAAGCACTGTTCCGGAACATTGATGATGCGCTCATTGCCAGTACAGTTGAGGACCACGAAAGCACATCTTTGCTGACTCGAAGGGATCTTTGGGTTGAAGGCGCCAGCATCCAGAATTAAAGACCTCATTGTCAAGGGATAGGAACCCTGCCCTTTCTCTTTAAGTCTTATGGAGACTGTTCCGAAAAAATCACCTTTCGGTGCGAATACTGCCCGTGGGGTATTTGTTTCACTGAAAGGAAGAATCAATACGGGTACACGCAAACCCAAATGCGTTAATGTCAAGGGCTCCATTGGTATGTGGAATAACATATCAAGGTTCTCGTCACGCTGGAGATATGCCTGTGGATTCGACGGAAGTAGGAAGCAAGACGTGGAATGAGATGTGCTGGCCCAATTGAATATGTCCAGCACGCCATCTTTTGTGGTGTTGATAATTTCCTTGATGAGTCGAGAAAATGCAATGTCCGCGCCTTCACCGTAAGCAATCGACATACTGATTTCAAAAATTCCCATTAACGAATATGCAGTGTCTTCGCCACGTGTTACACAGCGTTTCGCTGCCCATTGCATCCTGCGAGAAATCGGGTGACTGGACATATGATTTTTTGTAAGTTCATACTCAGTGATCGATGTTGCAAGCTTGATTTGGTCCTGGACTCCTTCATGACGTTTATCATTAAATGATGAAGTAAGTTGATTCCAGTTGCAATCATAAAACTTGAGGATTTGTGGTGCGAGAAGTTCTTGTAATGTCCAACCACGAGTGAACCACAAGTCATTTGCCATTTCAGCAATAGACGAGCTCTCTGCCAGATATGTGATGCAGACTGAGCTGTCTTGATACCACTTGTACATTGAACGAATCGATTCATCGAGCTCTGAGCTACTGGATTTGTCTATACAGACAGTATCCATCCATCCGAGGGTCATTCCGTGATTCTCCAGCGCAGCTCTAGAAAATTGAACCAATTTTCGGTATCCCGGATGTAGCAGATCAAAATCTCTTTTGTGCCACGAGTCATAGGTTATTTCTCCGGGTTCAGAGCACAGCCAAGTATGAGATAAGATGGCATATCTTGTCACAGAATCTATCGACAGTGAACAACACAGATCACCCCAGGGCGTGCACATGTATCCTCTCGTGAGCACCTCTGTGAGGGTCGAGTAGATTTCTGAGCGGTTGAGCAGGGATATTTTCAAAAAATTGGAGTCATACTGCTTTTTGAAGTACAAGAGCCGTATGGGCAATCGATTGAAGACTTGTTCATGCAGGTCTCTAAGATGGGATTGTAGTTCAACTAAGAGAAAGTCAATATTTACTTCTTTCACTTTTGTTTCTAAAACCATACAACTTACTGCTCCGTTCGTCGTTGATATGACGAGGTATGACCATGTTGCTTTCTGTTACTTCAACAGCTGGTAGTTGATCCAGTGCATTATATGGTAAGACTATGTTGAGTCGGACTGAAAAACGGGATTCGCTCACCTTTCTGCGCATTTTTGCGAACAACCTCGTCCTTCTTCAGATGTACCTGCGGCGAGTCAAGTTCTATTTCGAATTTGAAGACCTTTACATATATTGAAGACAGAGAGTAGTATGTACCTTCCAAATTGATAACTTTTTCAGACAGCCCTGCGACGGGATTCTGCGCAGTTTGAGGGTGAACAATGCTGACAATGTAGTTCTGCAGCGCAACGAGGAACAGCTCTGCTTCTGGACCACAAGCTTTATCTATAGAAGAACATCAGACATCCTCTAAGTGATTACATATATTGAAATCACCATTCGCTGCCGGAACCACGTTTTGGATAAGGGGAAGAATCAAATTTCGCAGACTATCGAGCAAAATTTGGGCTTTGGCGTCAGGCACTTGGCGAGTGATCGTCTGATTCAGTCATGCAATATACGAGAGGGATAATATCCTTACTTATCTTTGCGCTTCCCTTGAGAGCTGCATCCGACTCGCCTTCGCTGGTGCTATCAGTGGAATCGCTGCGTCGATCCGTTTTGTCTGTTCTGTGCGCCTTTTGGCTACCTGATGGGGATCAGTATTATCGATCTCCAATAGAAACTGTTTTTTATGTACCAGAGGTACGATCCATCATCTGCGAATGGGCGATATGGGTTCAGTAACAGACGATGACGGCAACGAGAGAGAGAGAGTTGCGGTATGGCAAGAGGGCTCTCACTGTCAGCTGAGCACACGCTTGCGTGACTAATGATCATGATCCCTGATACTGTTCGAACTTCGCGCACCGCCTAAGTATATCTAAATGTACATGTGATACAACACGAGGCAAATGGAACTCGACGCAAAAGCTGTGAGGAAAACATACTATGCTGTGCTCTTCCAAGTACTCGTGTGCACAAAGGCCCAAGGCTGTGAGGAAGACATATAAAGCTCTGCTCTTTCACAAGTGTACTCTGCAATTTATTGATGGGGACCCATGACACCATGTTCTCCGAAGTAAGATACCTATTTATGTCCATGACTCACAGTATATGTTTGGTCCCACTTACGC
>MU155413.1:24121-38779 GCA_015484465.1 Pholiota conissans
TGCCGGAGTGATGGGATAAATACGGCAACCAGGAGCCGATGATGAACATGCGCAGAAATATAAGAAGCCATATAGGCAACATGTGTCAAATCTCTTCGTCGCAAAACCTGTTCAAAATATTTGAAAGATGGGTTGAACTTGTGTGAAAAATACAAAAATATGATTCAACTTGTGCGGAAATGAGCTCTGAACCTGTGTAAATTTTGTGCAGGACTTTTTGCACAATATATGTTCCATAAAAGCATCTTGAATAAGTACTATACAATATACCCATGATAACCTTAATCTAAGGTACATTGAAAAGCCAATGACTGAACGCTCAATGCAGCAGACAAGATGCCGAGCTCAGATATAGACGGGACTTCTTGTCAATGTGAGGGGACAACATGAGTCAGACTCACGCTAATCATTCATCCACCAGGCTCTTCATGTCTATGCGCTGAGAGCGTGTAGAGCAACCTGACACAACGAAATTATGTGCGTAGAAGGTAGGCCAGAAGATTGCAAGAAGACGACGATCACACTGCGCCGCATGGAAATAGCAGGGTGCTCAGCGCTCTATAGATGAGGTCCGCAATAGGCTGACATGGACTGAATTTGGAGGAGGAAGACGCGACAGCAGACGCGAAGAGCGTCGTACGGTATCGACTCTGCATGTTCGACTACGCAGAGTGAAGCGACGCAAGCGGCAGAGAAGGGAAGAAGGACAAAACATCTAAAAGCTCATGCTAGGCTGAGTCTTCCATTCATTATGCGACATACACTGAGTTCGCCATGGTAAGGGAACACGAGGACGGAAGAATGGGCGTGAAAGAGGGTTGGCGATTTTGTGTATGGGGCGTCGTGAAATTAGAACAGACGTGTATTGTGAAACTGGATAGCTTACAGCGGTATAGATGATCAACACAACGGAGGGAAAAAAAATATACCCACCACGATTCTGATTGATCAGTTGAATACCCTTCTCATTCACTGCAAAACCCCAACCACCGTCTCTATTGTCCACCTTCGACGTCTGACCTCGTTATTCCGGTTTCCACCTTTTAGGGCCAGGAACGTAGGATTGGTGTTTGGATCGCTTTTGTAACTTGCTTACAACGTGCCGTAGACCGAGGTAGGTCAAAGACTGGCAGGAGTAGGAAAAGGTCAAGGTTAATGAAAGTGCTGCGCGGACGGAGCAGGCGTGGATGCTTTTTCTGTGAAATGCGGTAGTACATCAGATCCTCTGCGGATGAAGGATGGACGGAAGGAGGGGTAGATACATACGTAAATAAAAGATCCATATCCATCTCATTTGTGCGCTCAACTGCCATCCCTGATCACAAAGCTCCAATGATGTGCATCGTAGGTCTCGACGATTCGCTGTCTTCACGTGAACGCAGTCCTCTTCAAGTAACTCGGAAGAAGGGCGGCAGTAGGGAAAGTGGAAAGCTGACGTCAAGGCTGATAGAGGCGCTGAAAAGATGGACCAAGCGCTGATGGTTGCTGTGGGACATAGATCAGATTAGACGGCGGAACCGATGAGAAAGAGTAGACGATAAAAAGGAAGGGGAAACGTACACAGGTAGATGGGAAGATCCTTCTTGTTCCTTCGACATCCAACTCAGATCGTAACTCTTCAACCCCGGTTATCTGCCTGATCGACGATGGAGTCCAAAGGCCTCAACGATGTAGCATGTACGACCTCTGCAAAGAACTCGAACGACGACGTACGAATCCGTCCACCGTCGCTCACTGCATGACACCGTACAGGAACTGCATAATCCAACGACCTAAGCAATGACGCAGGATGCAGGTACAAAATGTGGAGCATTTGCGTCTTCGTCTTTGGGTCCGCAGGTGTACTACTTATATCGGAAAGAGTATGATGGGAAGGAGTACGTATGCGTGTGACTGTACGATACGCGACGATGTGGGTGGATGGAAGGGACGAAGGAAGGAAGGGAGGACATACCGAGATGAGGCGACTTGAGGACGGAACGATGGACGAAGCGACTTCGCTATCATATCATGGAGATGTTCGAGGTATCACTTGATTTTCTGCGTACAGGGCGTAGGGGTACTGCGGACGCATCGGAAGGACGCCAGTGCTTGCACGAGAGGACAAGAGGGGCGTCAGGAGGACGTATAAGCGCTCCTATACGTGTTGGTGATGCTCGTAGTATCCTTGACTAGTCCACGGGTGTCGTCCTGCTCGTGCGCAATATGAGAAAGCGTGCAGCTCCAGGATCGATGTAACGAAGCAGAGGAGAGAGATCTCTGAGCTCGAGAAGCTATGGCCTTGCGCTGTCGATAGCAGGAGGCACCATGCTCTATGGGCACGGACCGCGTTGGGGTTGTACGAGGAGGAGAAGGAAGACACGACGGTCATCGAAACTCGAAAGAGAGCGCCCAGACACGTGAAAAGTTGAACCAGCGGTCCACGGGCCGGCTTAAAATTAATTTTCGCTTGCTCTCACACACCGTGACGCTATCTCAAAGCCCCAGCATACTCCAGCGCCCCATTCGTCTCCTAACGACATCCCGCCCGCACTCTAAGCCCTCTCCCCGCTTCCCACTGGTCTTGCTTATAGGCGTCTTGCCGTACATTGAACTTCTCCTATCCGCTGGTATGCGCGCACTACTTAGGACGAGCGAGTGCTTTCCCTTCACGCATGCGCCTGTTGGTGTCCAGCCCGTGCACTACTACTCTGCGTCCCTCCCATTCATCGCCGCGGCCCACTCTCACGTCCCAACTATCCTCGCTCTCTCGCTCGATCGTGCTCCTCCTCTATTAGCTCGCCCACTGTCAACGTCCCACTGTACGAGATCTAGCAACCCCACTCGCGCGCCTTGCTTTCTGTGGGGTTTTCCTTTCAGAATCATTCTCACTATCTATTCTATGGGACCTCGGGCCTCAACGTCAACGTCGACTCCCAGTTCTCTTTTACACCTTTCCCGCACTCGCATTTCGGTCTTGTGGATCCTGAATAGACGCCTTACTATGCCAGACATAACGAACCGTCTCTGGCATATTGAATTCTATACCTACAGTACCTAACTGCTGTTCTTTACTCTACGAGTATATCTTACGAACCACACTCTTTACGATACGATCTTATAACATATCGCATCGCGCATCTCTCGTCTCGCTTCCTTCAATCCCTTCTCTTTTATTCTACGTCTTCTTGACGAACATACGCCTGCCCTATCACCGTACTTGTGCGCATTCTTTACCGGACGCGTGCTATTCACCATCCTTCCGTCTACTATCACTTATAAAATACATATATCCCACAGCTCTGCCTCGTTCAGGCGCTCAACTCATAACATCACATTCTAAATGCATAAAACTCAAGTATCAGGAATTTACCTGAACATCCCACTCGAAAAGATTATTCTCAACTCCGAAAATGATCACAGCCCTAAGGCTACTCGACCAAACCCCTCGTGAGATACAAGCACTGTAGACATCCACCGTAATCCGAATCTCGCAATGACACAAATACACCCCCCGTTCTACACTTATCCAAAACTCGAACTCGAACCCGAACTTCAAAAAAACGCAACGTGATCTCCCTCTCACTCTTTCTTCGTCTCAAATTTCCGTTAGAAAACTCCATTTCATTAACAACATTAACATTTACAATGTGCTAATGTATACAGCTCCGATGTACAAAAATACGACATACATACCTTAACGAACCGTCTGCATTATCCCCCTCCACTCCTTAACGCAGAACCCAGCTCCAGGTCCCTAATCCCTCGTCTCTTGATGTTTACCTTCGTCCCATCTCCATTTCAAACATGTTTCCAACGCTGTCTACAACGCTTTCGTGGTGCTTAGCATACCTATTACGATAAGTGATACCCAATACTGTAAGTATCACCTGCCAATACTCGTATGTAGAAGATACAATACAATCGCACCGATCGCGGACATTCCATAGCTCTCGCGATTATCATCTCGATCTTTAAATCTAGCTCCTGGCCGCAATGAAATTCAATACTGTAAGCCTTTGATGTTCGCGTTTAGTAAGACTCAAGAGAACACCCAACTCGCCTCCTGCCCAAAATTTGAAAAACCCACCGACTGACCTCCGACTCGCATGCAGCCCGAATACAGAACAAAGGATCGATTCAAGGCATGGACAGGTCAGCCAAGGGTGTCTAGTGTTTCCACAAGCCTCGAGCTTGTGGTCCTGGTCGGCGTCATCCGACATTCGGCGTCGGATACAAGTACTTACAGGCAAATTAGTGTACTACCACGTCGGGAGAAATCAGGACAATCATCGGAAGTACTTCGGCGACGGAGACCATGGCGAGATTCGATTGGGCTACGTACATGTACTTACGAGCAGACGATTTGCATGTGCAATGGGCGAACTCCAAGATGGATTGAGAAAGCGTGCCTCTTCAACCTATAATTCAGATATAAAATAAGGATCACGAACACGACGGGTCGAGAGAAACCTCAACGCACGAAGATAACGGAAGAGCCTCATTTTTCTAATCCAATCTTCAACACCAGCAGCGATGATCAAAGGTGCGATATGATTGACTACAAATTACACGCTCTGCTCTCGCGCATCGTAGATAAAGACTGGTAGGCATACCTATAGGTTAATCCTGTATCAGAGCTAGACAATGAAAAATGACAGAGATCAGAACGCATCTCAATTAAAGATAGACGATAGCATTAGTACATCGTCCCATCGTCCCATTGAGACAGGTTCAATTCTCGCCAATAGTACGCAGTGAGATGGCCCTGATGCAGTCTCGCTCCAGTATAGTCCATGGAGAACAAACACTAGAAAGCGAGTACGCGCCCTTCACATCATCTGCGTATCGCGATAAACGATCAGTAAGAGCACCAAGCTCAAGATAATTTCGATACGTACCACGCCCGCGAGATCATCCGAATACCTACACCCAACCGAAGAGACACCGACAATAATTTTGACCAATTTCGTTCTGTAACTCGTACTACGTATAAGTCGCCGTATAGTCCTAGTTCAAAGAGAAAAAGATAAGCCAGGATGATTTGACAAGGAGAGCGCCAATGCGAAGAGCCTTAATACATCACAAATCTCACAATCATCTCCGATCCAGGCTCGCCAAAGGTTTTTAACCCCCGGGAAAGCTGTTTATCGTTCACGAAAGAGCAGGCAGTGCGATTTTGATTCCATAAATGAAGAAGGGCGAACACCAAGAGTTGGAATTGGAATTAATGCGAATGAGGCGATTACGATGCACAAACGCTTACCTCACTTGCGATATTCTATGATACCTCCTATTCCTTCGCTTAGACATAGATATAGCGAGGTACTGTAAAGATGAATCAGGCGCAGATGGTGGTGTCTGTGAGGCGGGATGTCAAATTAGAATTGGACGGAGGATAGAGGGGAGAAAAGGAAGAACGTACTTGGGTACTGGAACATAAGAACTCCCGCGTTCCTCTAACACCCGCGGCCGACTACCAGCTCAGATCATGCCTGGATCTTCTACCCCGATTTTCTGCCGATGATAAGTACTAAAGGCTTCAACGACCTAGCGCGTACACTCGTTGCAAGGAACTCGAGCGACAACCTATGAATTCTCCCATCATCTTTCATGTCCTCGTAGTCCATGGAGATCGAAACTGCGCAGGATGGAGAACGACCCGGATCCGATGGATCGTTTGCGTAGGAGTGGGCGCGCATTATATGGGGAGTATAGTTGCAGAGGATAGAGCGCGTGTGACTGTACGATGCGCAGGTGGTGTGTCGATGCGAAGGCGACCAGGAAGGGATGAACCGAAGGGACAAAGGAAGGAAGCGAGGGAGATGAGGTGACTTGGGGTGGTTAGAGTGCTCGTAATCGTGACGACAGACGGCGAGGCGGGAAGAACATGAGGGTTGTCGACATGTCGGTCGATTTGTCGCATATGGACCACGGAGGTGATGTTGGATAGAATGATGGATGCGATTGTAGGCGTACGATCCGTAGAGAACCGAGGTGGGATACGAAACAAGGACGGAAGGATGAAGCTGAAGGACGGAGCGGTGCTTGAACGAGAGGAGACTCAAGTCCGTGTCCACACATACCCGGTGTTGTAGAAATGAATGAGGATTTCTCCCTTCACGCCTCAGTGGAGGTTACATAGGGCGGCCGAGAGAGCGCTTGAGATATTCATGCATCGTCCACGAGGGTCGTCATGCTGAGCTTGAAGAGGCGACGACAGGATGGATTGGAAAAGAGGGCGTGGTGCATTCGAGATGGTCCTGCAGGTTTGCATGTCTTGAGTTCAGCTTGAACAAAGAAAATGTGACAGTCGAAGCTTGAGAGTGAGTAACTCATCGCTCGGAACATCTGCGATGGGCCCCGTGGGATATCAACAAACTAGCTCGGTCCGCCTTTCCGAGTCACGCGTCTTTTTGTCTCGCTTTTTCCGCCTCATTCCTCCTCTCCTCTTCCTCCCTCTCCCGTCGTCCTCTGCTCCCAATTCTGCTTCCACACTTTTTCTACTCCACTCCTCTGCATGTAGATATGGTGTCCCTCTTCCCCCCTTTTAATGCTATTCAGCCGCGCCAATCATGTGCGACTCAGACCATTCATTCACGCCGAGTGTATTGCGACTCGCTTTGTATCTAGCTCTCCTGCACATTATAGCATGAACCAACCGATTAGTTGTATGCAGTTATGCATTATAATAATACAAACCTCCCCGCTCTTGCTCACCACTACACCAACTTATAGATCTTGAACAACAATTGACGACTCATGTGTGCGATTCAACATTTGCTCGGGTATCTGCTTTACAACTTTAGATTCTTAGCATCTGTTCATGCTCCCCACTTTTTTTCTTTCTTTATTTTAAATCTACTTCCTTTTCCAGTCTTCGTATCCACAAGTCCGGCATTGCATTGCACAGGGCCAAGTCAAGTCGGATTTGTAAACGTGTGTACGTTACGGAAAAGTGCTTGGTCGAAAGTAGCAAAAGTGTATAAGTGAAAATAGGGAAGTATACATTGTCTAAAATGTACAGAATGAACACAATAGATGTACAGAGATATATGTAAATGAGGAGAAGGTGTGATGAAAATATAACAAGGATCGAGAATGTGATAGCAGGAATGATAGCAGGCAGGAGATTGTAACTACTGAACAGTTCAGTAATACGCATGTATGTATCCCTTCCATCAGCAGTACATATTAAGAAATTGAATTCCATGTTGTTGTAATTCATTTCGTTTCAAGCGATATGCAGGCTCCTCCCACATAGCTAGATGGACTGGAACCATGGCACTATTTTTGCTCTGGATTTGGAAGGCAATTGGATGCGAAGTATCTTCCTTATCCTTGTCTGTCAGAGGACTCATGAACACTTCGGTGTTGTGATAGCTGATGGAGATTGCAAAGCACTGTTCCGGAACATTGATGACACGCTCGTCGCCAGTACAGTTGAGGACCACGAAAGCATATCTTGCCTCATTGGAAGATATATAAGGATTGAAGGCACCAGCATCCAGAATTAAACAGTCCCTAATTGGAAAAAAAGTGGACCCCAACTTTTCCTCTGCAAGTCTTATGGAGCATGTTCCGAAAAAATTGCCTTTCGGTGTGCATACTGCCTGTGGGGTATCCGCTAAAATGTAAGGAAGAATCAATACGGGTACACGCAAACCCAGATGCGTTAATGTCAAGGGCTCCATTGGTATCATGGGTAATAAGCAGGTCTCGTAACACTGGAGATATGCCTTTGGACTCGATGGAAGTAGTAAGGAAGACGTGGAATGAAATTTGCCAGCCCAATTGAATATGTCCAGCATTCCATGTTTCATTGTGTTGATGATTTCCTTGATCAGTCGAGAAAATGCAATGTCTGCGCCTTCACCGTAAGCGATTGACATGCTGACGTTGAAGATTCCCATCAAGGAATATGCAATGTCTTCGCCCCGTGTTACACAACGTGTTGCTGCCCATTCCATCCTGCGAGAAATTGGGAGATTGGATGTATAATTTCCTCCAAGTTCATACTCGGTGATCGATGTTGCAAGTTCGATTTGTTCCTGGACTCCTTTATGACATTTATCATTAGATGATGAGGTAAGTTGATTCCAGTTGCGATCATAGAACTTGAGGTTGCATGGCGCAATAAGTTCTTGTAATGTCCAGCCACGAGTGAACCACAAGTCATTCGCCATATCAGCAATAGACAAGCTCTCTGCAAGATATGTGATGCAGACTGAGCTGTTTTTATACCACCTATACATTGAACGAATCGATTCGTCGAGCTCCGAGCTACTAGACTTGTCGATACAGACAGTATCCATCCATCCGAAGGACATTCTGTGATTCTCCAGCGCAGCTTTAGAAAATTGAACCAATTTTCGGTATCCTGGATGTAGCAGATCAAAATCTCTTTTGCACCACAAGTCATAGGTTATTTCACCGGGTTCAGAGCGCAGCCAAGTATGAGATAAGATGGCATATTCTGTCACGGAACGTATCAACCAAAAACGAGCCGGATCGTTCCAGAGCATGCACATGTATCTTCCCGTAAGCTCCTCTGTGAGGGTTGAGTAGATTTCTGAGCGGTCGAGCAGGGATATCTTCAAAAGATTGGAGTTATCCTGCTTTTTGAAGTACAAGAGTCGTATGGGCAATCGATTGAAAACATGCCCATGCAGACGTGTAAGAAGGGATTGTAGTTCAACTAAGAGAAAGTCAATATTTACTTCTGTCGCTTTTGCTTCTAAAACTATAAAACTTACTGCTCCATTGATCGTTGATATAACGAGGTATGACCATGTTGCTTTCTGTTACTTCAACAGCTGGTAGGTGATCTAGTGTGTTATATGATAAGACTACATTGAGGCTGAAAAATGTGGTTCGCTCACCTTTCAGCGCATCTTTTCGATCCACCTCATCCTTCTTCAAATGTACTTGTGGCGAGTCAAGTTCTATTTTGGATTTGATGACCTTAATATACATTGAAGACAGAGAGTAGGATGCACCTTCCAAATTGACAACTTTTTCAGACGACCCTGCGATGGGATTCTGCGCAGTTTGAGGGTGAACAATGCTGATGATGTAGTTCTGCAGCGCAACGAGCAAAAGCTCTGCTTCTGGACCGCTAGCTATGTCTATAGAGAAACATCAGATATACTTCAAAGTGATTACATATCTTAAAATCACCATTCGCTGTCGGAACCACGTTTTGGATAAGGGGGAAAATCAAATTTCGCAGACTATTGAGCAGAATTTGGGCTTTGGCGTCAGGCACTTGGCGAGCGATCGTCTGATTCAGTAATGCAATATACGAGAGGCATAATATCCTTACTTATCTTTGCGCTTCCCTTGAGAGGTGCATTCGACTCGCCTTTGCCAGTGCTATCAATGGAATCGCTGTGTCGATGCGTTTTGTCTGTTCTGTGCATCTTTTGGCTACCTGATGGGGATCAGTATTATCGATCTTCAAAGAAACTGCTTTTTAAGTACCAGAGGTACGATACATCATTTGCGAATGGGCGATATAGGTTCAGTAACAGACGATGACGGTAACGAGAGAGAGAGGGATGCTGTATGGCAAGAGGGTTCTCACTGTCAGCCGAGCACACGCTGGCGTGACCAATGATCATGGTCTCAGGGACCGTTCGAACTTCCCGCACCATCTAAGTATATCTAGATGTACATGTGGATACACCACGAGGCAAATGGGACTGACGCAAAAGCTGTGAGGAAAACACACTATGCTGTGCTCTTCCAAGTACTCGGCCGCACAAAGGGTGGTGTCAAGGGTCCAAGGCGGTGAGGAAGACATATATAGCTTTGCTTTTCACAAGTGTACTCTATAATTCATTTATGGGGACCCATGACACGATGTTATTCAAAGTAAGATACCTATATAGGTCCATCACTTACAGTATATGTTTGATCCCACTTACGGGTAGTCATTAGATGTGCTACAGTGACGATGACTGTCGACATGACTTCTGTAGACCTGTATTCAGAATGAGGGCACTGGAGTGGAGTTGGGAGAGCGTGAATACATCCATTATTTCTACAGCATGATATTTGGGAACAGTTATGCGTTGCGCGCACGCGAAGGTGCAAAGCATCCTGAATAAGTACTATATATATACTCATATCACCGACTCAGATATATCGTAATCTAAGGTACCTAAAAAAGTCAACGACTGAACGCTCAATGCAGCAGACAAGACGCGGAGCTGAGATATATAGACAAGACATCTTGTCGGTGTGAGCAAACAGTATGCGTCACGCTAATCATTTATCCACCAAGCTCTTCATGCCTATGCGCTGAGAGCGTGTAGAGGAACTGCCATAACGAAATACTGTGGACAGAGGGAAGGCCAGATGATTGCAAGCATCTACGTATGTGACAATGATCACACTGCGCTGTAAATAGCAGGGTATTCAGCGCTCTATGGATGAGGTCCGCAGTAGGCCGACATGCGCTGAATTTGGAGGAGGAAGACGCGACGACAGAAACAGAGAGCGTCGTACAGTGTCGACTTGTGCATGCCCGACGACGCAGAGTGGAGCGAAGCAAGCGCCAGAGAAGGGTGACAGTATGGAAGAAGTGGAAGGACGGAACATCTGGACGCTCATGCTACAGTGAGCCTCCCATGCATAATGCGATGCACACCAAGTTCACCGTGGTAATGAGGACGAGGACGGAAGGATGACGTACGAGAGGGTTGGCGGTTTTACCAAAGGCGACGTGAGGTCAGGGTAGCCGTTTTCCTGTAGGATAGGACCAATAATATCAGATCAGAATAGGATGGGTGAGCTCGATGATAAGAAAAGAAAGAAGGGATACGCACCACGACACCGAGAGTTCAGTAGAGCATCTTTCCCCTTCACCCCAACACCAAACCACCATCTCCGCCGCCAACCTTCCCCAATTGACGTCATCCTTCCAGGAACGTAGGGTTAACACCTAAACCCCTCTGTAAGCCCACGGTTCATGTAACGAGAAGACGATGAGCTCAGGCCATACCCTTGATTTCGACGTGCCGTGGATCAAGATTGACGTTGGCGTTGTATTAAATACAAAGAGGAGAAGAGCAGCAAAAGGAATTAATTGAGGTGCGGTGACGATGAACCAGACGCGGACGATTTCTGGAGGATGCGTTGCATTAGATCATCTGCGGAGGAAGGACGGAAGGAAGGAAGGAGTATATACACACGTAGGCAAAAGACCGATCCCATTCCTCCAACACCCAACTACCGCCTCAAATCCCAACCCTTCCACCCCAATCTTCTCCTTCATCAACGTTACGCCACATAGGCCCCCACATTCCACCCCCCTCCTCACGAACATGATCCTCGCAAGTAACTAGGACGACAGTCTTGGATGGGGCGTGGGCGCAGGCGCAGGCGTGGGCGTAGGCGAAGATATATCCCTGGTTCGAGTTTGTAGTTGTAAGGAAGATAGGTAGGAGCAGTAGAGTAAGAGTAAGGGCGACGTTAAGGCTGATCGAGGTGCTGCAATGACGGATGAGGCGCGGATGGTGTCTGTGAGGGACAGTGGATCAGATCAGAATTGGATGGCGAGCGTGATAGTAAGGGGGAGAGATGGAAGGAAGGAAGGGATAAGTACGTACGCAAGTTAAGGTGCCATCTCATTCATTTACCACCCAAATAGCATCTCGACCTTCCATCTCCGACTTTTTTCCTAATCCTGATCAATTCTAATCCCAATGAACGAGGATCTACGCTGTCCTTGCAAGGAACTCGAAGGACAACCCATGAATCCACTCATCGCCGCTCAATGATCTCCCTTAAGAACTCTGCGCGATCCATCGAGCTAGGCTCCGACGCAGAGGGGTGGCGAGGCAGGGAAAGAACGTAGAATGGGCAGAAGGGACGAATAATGGCACGGATCGAGGGTGTAAGGGAGGATGTAGCAAGACGAGGTAGCTTGAGGCGGGTCGAGGAGTGTTTCCAGGGCTTTGGCGAGACGAGAGAGCGTCCGCGCAAACGGTTCGCTATCACACCGTAGAGGTGTTCGACGTGTCAATCGACTTGCTTCGTATAGGCTCCAGGGGTACCGCAGATAATATGGGTATAGATGTCCGACGTGCAAAGGTGTGGTGGAGCGGGCGACGGGCGGAGCGAAGGAAGCAGGACAGTCGAAGGACGTAAGAAATGGGTACCGGCGCTTGCACGAGAGGATGCGACAGGCGTGAGTGTTTGTGATGCTCCAAATATCCTTGACTAGGCCACGAATGTCGTCGTGCTCGTACGCAATGAGAGAGCGTGAAGAGGCGGCAATGTAACGAAGCAGAGGGAGAGCATGGAGAGCTCAAAAATCTATGGCGGAAATCCCATTGCGCTGTCGACGTCAGGAAGCGCCGTGCTCTACGCGTTGGGGTTGCATGAGGAGGAGGAGGAAGACGCGACAGTTGTCGTTGACGAGAGCGTCCAGACACGTGAAAAGTTGAACCAACGGCCCACGGGCCGGCCAAAATCAATTTTCTCTCCTTGCCTTCCCTCTTCTCTTCCTCGCTTACCTCCAATCTCTACCCAGACACACGACACGCCATAATTCTCGCATACCCTCAAACGCCCTGTTTGTCGCCCAACTCTCTCACAAGCTCCACCCTCAATCGCACTGACTATATGCGCCCAACGACACCTCAATAGCGCCCTCAGGCTAAGATCTCCCGTTCCACTCGTCTTGCTCATACGCGACCTATCCCCATCAGCTGTGCACATGCGCTTGGAACTGTCTCATACTTACAGCGCGCTAGTGCCCTCCGTCCTCGTGTGCACCTGATAGCAGGCTGTTCCCGCCGTTGCTCTTGGACCCTCTTGTCGCCCTCGTGTCCTTCTCATCCAATCGATGGCCAACTGCCCACTCTTCACCTCTAGGCCTGCGTTGTTCCCGGCTCCTCTGCATCTCGTCCGCGGCTCATTCCTTCTGTTCTTACTCGGTCCTGCTCCACTCATGCTCGTCTCATGTTTACGCTCATGTTCACTTACCGTTCGTGCCCCACACATACTATATGCGACGTCACCACCTCAGTCTCGCCCCTCACTTTCAGCCCACTCATCCGTCCTCGCTGCTTAGTACATATACCTCATCTCTCTCATAAATTTTACTTTTCCTCGCATGCGTGCTCGCGCTCGAATTTTTCGCATTTCATGCGCATAGAGCCGAATATCCAAATCGACGATCCTTTACATCATCAATAAAATCACACCGCAATCATCGACATTTCCAACGCTCATCTCCTCTGATTCAAAGCACACGATATGACCCGACTCCTGTTTTCCGTCCTTTATTCCATGAAACATACTCGAATTCACATACAACGTGGCCTCCTCTTTCGTGTATTAAGGACGTTCGACTACCCTGTGGTGGTTCTCGTGCACATTCCCGTTCTTTCCAGCGCACTATTATGCGTGACGTATGCCGTTCATTCACGCCGGGAAGCCTACGTGGCTAAGACCCGCCGCTTTCCCTTCTGTACTTTCGCATCAATGCACGTCGCCACTCCTTGTTTCTATTTGTTCCGCGCTGCGTGGCGCCGTGAAGCCGAATTATCAGTTGCATATGCGATGCTGTAATTCCAGAACCTTCGTTTCTTGGACCTTAGCTCCCGCTCGCCGTGCAATAATACCGTTCACGCCTTCTCTCGAAAGCCTAGTCTCAAATTCTCATCTTCTGCTTGCTTCGTTCACGTTATCTGAATCTTTTAGGTCTCGTCTCCGCTTTGTGTCTTGCTTTTTACTCCTATGACTTGGGCCGTAATACCATATCTTTTCAAAAGTGAATCATGACTATATGCGTTTGGCTCTTTATCCCATACTTTCTCGCTCTCGGTTAGTACTTGGCTATCTTTTATCCCCTGTTTCACAGTTTGCTCTCTTCTTCACTCTTTTCTTACTGGATCATCGAAGCAATCACTTGTCAATACCCAATCAAATCAAGAAGATTGGATTTCCATTTGACCTCGAAGAAACAATAATTGGCTACAATACCCAATTCCAAAATCGGTCAGACTCGGATGAGGTGATGAGAGGGGAGGGGGGGACAAGTGGGGATGTGATTTTGTTAACGTCGCTCTAAGCTTGTCGTCCAAGAGTTAACTGCGTCATGAGAGTGGGCGTGGATCGTTAAGTCGTGAGATTGAAGTGCGTTACGGCATGCCGAAGGGTGCGCAAGAATGAGCTAAGCGATACGAGGGGTCAGATAAACCGGGGGGGCTAATTCACTGCGTAACTATTAATACAATGTAGTTATATGGCTTGTTATACCAAAAGTTCGAGTCACTTTCGTAGAAGGAAACAGAAGGCTGACTAACATTGAGAGAGGAAAGAATATAAGAGAATGGGCTAGAAGATATACATAAAAAGGAGAGCAGGAAGGCGGACGTCGTATTTGGAATAATAACTTTTCGGGGTAAGCGCCCACTGAGCGCGTACTATAAATAGATGTTGGATACATACGCGTGCTCGGATGAATTGAAGCGTTCCTGCTGAGTCGATTGGAGTACCGTGGTGCGGGCGAATGGATGTGCTGTCTAACAGCTAATGGAGGGAGATTCTGTGCTCAGTCGGAATGACAGTACCACAGTACTACATAGACAACACAAACCTAATATGATATGATGAAAATGGAGGAAGATCGCCCCAGACGGAATAGGAAAAGGTAAACCGTAC
>MU155414.1:0-43156 GCA_015484465.1 Pholiota conissans
GAAAGATTAATAATACAACCAATGTAGTAAAGAAAGATAAAGACACTGGTAGAATAAAGACAACACAGGGAAACAGGAAGCCAGTATAGACTAAAGTAGACAAAAGGAATCTTCAGGAGAACTGAAGAACGAAATAGAACGAAGTAGAGGGAAGTAGAACATACTACACAAAACGGGAGACAACGAGATAAAACGGGAAAAGAGGGGAAACTACGACTAAGTCCGAGAACATACGAGATAAGATAAGCGTGTGATAATCTTCAGATCGTCACAGACTATCTACCGCATACATGGCTTATATAGGGATATGGGTAAAGAGTCATGTGATAGGAACGGGAACAGTAGGTAGCACGAGGAGATAGGTCTAGAGCGAAGGAAAAGGTAACGGAGGGGTGTGATGGGCGTGACGAGTGAACGGACAGAGTCCGGGGAGTTACATACGTCCACCCTCCTCTTGTGTGCCATGTCTATCTGCCTTCCGTGACATCTCGTGAACTCGCCTATATATAAACATCTTTATAGCCGGGAATCGTCTTGTGTTGCGGGATGACGTATCCCTACGTACGCCTCTCATTGTTTACCAGTGGGCCGCCACAGCAGATTCTTTCGATTTCTATAGCTGATATCCTGATTTCTACGCAATCCCAGGTCTTTGTTTCCACCCCGCATATGTCTCATTCCAGTAAACGCGTCAAATTCTATGCTATAAACGGTGCATACATTCGCCTTTCTACTCTCACAACGTTGAAAATGGTCCTTCGCAACCCGTCACCTTCCTGTCATCATCCTTACTCTGGGAATTTTGTGCCGGCTATAATCTGCGTCGTCCCCAAGTGGAGGAGAACGAAGAGCGAGGGATGTTTCTACCGTATTGGGTGCGGAACGAAGGATGGCGATTGTACCACAGTGCGTTGCTGTCCTTTACTGACTCTCCTGGTCCTAATCCGGCGCACGGGATTATCAGCATCAACGACCTTTCCGTTTCATCTCGCGTTGCGTTTCCCTTTCCTTCTTTGCATTCCTTCCTTCCCTCACTCTTTGTCGGGTCTTTCTCTTGCGATATGAACGCTGGTAGCGAGCCGGAGCCAATACTGTGCTTCGCGGCGGCGCTGATAATACACGCTCCCTGGATTTTCGTCTTCGCTACCCACTTACCGCACGAGGAGCAAGTGATTCGCGTTATGAGGTGTTGGTAAAGCGTAGAAATATCCTTACGTGCGTCTGTTTCCCTGACTTTTTCGATTGTGTATCTCTTGTGTTGTATTGAAACGCTGAAGACGTGCATATATAGTACAGATTTACGGACGAGAAATTTAATGCGGATCTCATCGCTTCTGCGATATTCGTTCTCATCCGTGTGGGTCTCACTGACATCAATTTCGTTTTGTCGACGAGAGAACTGCGGCTTTTTACGTTTTTTTCGATGAGGCCTCTGCGGGCTTTTTCTACATACCTCATCGATGAGGGAGTAGCTGCGACTGCTTTTGCAACTTATAGACTGTTGTCTCCTCAACGTCATCCTGTCTCGTTGAGCTCGATAATGCTGTGAATTGTGGTCTGTACTCGGGTTTTCTTCTAGCGTTCTTGTTCTCTTCGAGTTCATTCTAAGTTCATTCCTGCTTCCTACTGAGTCCCATGGGATATAATATGGTGCTGATTTTATCCTGCGGGTCTACATACTTTGTCATCACACCTATCGTCTGCGTTATTTCTCTTCTGTCATTTCGCTCGGCCAGCGCATGGAGGTACGTGCTGAGAGATTTGTTCGATGGATAGCCTCATATCGTGATCTCTGTGTAAAGGCGATAGAGGTGTATCGCAGGTGAGTGATGTGGTTATTGTCGTTTATGCGCTGAATCGGAATCATTTGCATTCACTGAATTACATTTCCATGCGTAGGGAGTCGGGGACGGTGGTTTAACGTTGATAGGGTTCGAGCGCGAGAGGAGAGGGAGCACTCCGACCTGTTGAAGTCTGAATCACGCAGTGGTATGTTATTGATATACTTGAATATATGTATATACATAACTTATATATGTTTATGGAGAAGGGCCATAAATACTGCATGCAAACTTCAATGCATATAATAGCAACGAGTGGTTACGATCAATCTTGAGCCACTTGTGAGTACCAGGAATACTGAGGCCGCCGCAAGTTAATTATCGTGCTTTGAGATGACCTGCAAAGGGTTTTGCGTGCGCTTGAAGAGCCACTTGTTTGTAGACGACACAGAAACAGTACTCTGAAGCGGGTCGGCCACGAGTGGCATAGTTGCTGCGAATGGCTATAAGTAGAGAGCATTCAGACTTCAATTCTCCACAATCTCTTCGTGTTTGATCCCGGATTTGCTCAACTCGCGCCCTTTCTCCTCTTTTAGTGAAGCAAGATTGTACCTTTCGATGTCGAACTGGAGAGATGCAAGAACTGTGCGTTCAGTCGATAACCTCGTCGCAAGTATTGCTGTAGCTGACACAATCCTGATCCACTCTCTTGCATCTAATCATAGCTATGTCCGTACGATGGGTGCGACATCGAACTCAAACCATTTGACATAGAGAGGCATTTCAAGCTACACGAGAAAAGCCCACCGCGATATGTACAAATTTAGTTTCTAATATCTCAGCGTGGTTTTGATTATAATTAATATATTTCTCTTCGCTTTTATCATCCCAGAAATGCCCCATAAACGGGTGTCCAACAGAGTGCAGTACCAAGGGATCCTTAAAGCTGCATCAGGAGTTACACGATAGGAACCCCAACTTCATGTACGTCTATTTCTCTGATATTGGCCACTTCAACTCCCGGAATCACGCTTCTGATCCATAGCTCCACTCGCCCGCGTCTAACCTTTAAATGCAGAATAAATGGATGCTCACACACCGAAATGAATGAGACGAAACGAAATGTGCACGAGAACCTTGCGCATAGGTCGTTTCCGTGCAGAGTGCGTGGGTGTACTGTCGTTCTGACAACGGAGGATAAGCGAACTTTGCATGAAGTCGGTGCGCATGTTGGGGTTGGCGATGGCGGGGGAAACACAGATTGGGAATTTGTTATTGAGGAGGTGTGAGAAGAAAGGGTTTTAATGTTGGGTCGACTTGGATGCACACTTTGTTTTTGTGTGTATCTTTTGAAAGTGTCGTTTATCTTATACCTGAGAGATCTCACGCATACCTTTGTAGTCAAGTTCGGAGAGCGTCATGATACGGGTCAGAGCTGCGCAACGAGCATTCTGAATAGTAGTATTCGACCATTATAAATAGCTTGAATGCTCGCCACATTAATTATGGTTATGCAAAGATACAAGGGAAACAGTAAGTATGTACGTTGCTATTACACACTCTCAGAAGCGAATGATGTTTCTTGAGAAATGTCGATGACCACCTTTTGGCACGCCATAATATCGCCGTCGGTGGCATATCGCATCATCGATACTGCGCGACTGGTGTAATTGTCTACGGCGCTGCCAGCTTCTCCTTGGGCGCTGTTGTATCCTGCTCGAATTAGGATAAGGTTGAAGGCGATGCCAATGGTAGGGATATTCTGTTAATGCTTGCTGAGACATATTAATATTTGCTGATGATACCATTACACTTACTATCTCTGACGCAATTCTAATGGCCATGTTGTTCGGTGTAAACCATACGATAAAGTGAGTGACTGTGGTTGAGAAATAGAGGAAGCCAGACTCTGCTAAGATACGCAGCGTGAACTGTAAGATTTTGATGTTCGAGCTTCCGCGTGATTCCTTCGTGGCGTCCCAGATACGATACATTAACATCGCTTTCTCATTAAATATTGGTTAATTTAAATATCTATGAATAAGAAGATGGACAACGTACACATGCAGTATATGTTCAGAAGTAGTGTCGTGCCCCAGAAAGGTATCAAGATCATACCCGGACCAATCGTCATATTGACAATGTTCCATTTGTGGTTCAAGTTTGAGTGTATGATTTGCCAGTAGCCTTGAAGTATAGTGCATATAAACCCTGCTATCCACATGATGATTGGAAAGATGAGGATTCTGTTGCGCATGCCATAGACGATCCAACATCTGTACATCTTGTAAATTTCAGAATCGATATCTGTAAGTAGAAGGATATCTCTCGAGAAAAGACTTACTAAGACGATATCCGCGAGAAGAGCCGTCAAATTTGCAAGTACGCACTATATTCGGCTAAATAAACACCTAAGCATTGAACGGACTTGAACGAGACGCTCACGATAACGGTGCTCGTCCAAGGTATCTTCCCATCGGGGTTATTAGCGGGGATATTGTTAATAATATCGTGAATCGTCTTCGTGTTTCTGTAGAGCCCCACAGCGAGGTATGCGGTGACAAGAACAAAAATTGCAATGGAAATTATGACCATCGACCATTTTCGGTTCCGTCTGGCGGTCCAACCCTCATCGGAGAAGAGTAGCCATCGCAGGCAATAGCATAGCGTAAGGACGTAGATACCGTATGAAAGAGCACCTGTGAAAGCGATTATGATCTCCTTTTCGGGGGGCACGTTATCCATCGTGGTTCTGAAAGGAAGGGATAGATAAGAGGACGCATTTCAAACAGCGTGTCGTTTATGTTTATATTACGGTGAACCCAGAATATCTGGCGGGGTAACAATCATCGTCGCGGGATTACAATACCATTCAATTGTAGACATGATTGACGCGCCAGATTTTCACGCAGCTTGATAGGTGAGCGGTGAATTTATGAATTAATCTGGCAGTGCGGCCTACAGATAACCGATTATAAGATCAGCGCCGAATGTTATCTATCTTTAATGTCCCAGATATGTGGTGGTACGCGTCAGTTTCTTCCCAGCGATGGGAAATAGACGTCACAATACGGAAAGACTCGGTAGTGCTGAAAGTCGCTTCTCCCGAGCGTCATGATTAAAAATTGAACTCACCGGACGTTTTCTCTATTGCAGAGGACTATCTCCCAGCCGTTCTAAAATTGTCCGATTATTACATTATAAATAATTACACCCGTTTTATTGAATACCAACGAGTATATAATTTTTCCATCCGTTGACGCCGATTCAATATTCAAGCTGAGAGAATCCAGGCGTGTAATGGTCCTGTAGCTACAGTTAATGCTGAAACAAGAATAAGGGGATGAACTCCAGGGATTGCCGCGGTACCGAGGAATGTCTGTTTCATCGACGTCAAACGACCATAAAATAGCATTGATGTAATATTCAATCTACATAGACACGGTGAGAGGTGCTTTCTATATAAACACCCAGCCAGATTAGAGTACGCGCTCGTCATCAGGAACTATAACTAGATAGTTGAGGATGTCAAATAAATTAAATGTGTATGGCAGGATGGGATAATAAGGTATCGGCATGTATAGTGGCTACAAGAGTCTGGGCTAATTTACGAAGTCCTAGAGCCACAATACTAGTAGACACAAAATATGTGGAGCCCAACGACGTGAACATGAAGGACATACAACTCAAGATAGGAGGGGCATACCTTCCGCTAGATGTCGTCTATCTTCAGTACGAATACAAGTCGAGCAAAACCAAAGCATTGTGCCATCGGCTACTCCTCTTCCAGTCTGCGCCGAGCTTCGGATGGCAGAAAAATACACATATTAGCGCCTCCGGGACTGTTGCGAGCACAAGAAGTGCCCATAATGAGCAGGCCGCAGCAGCGTTTCGGCTGACGAGTGATGGGACGTGACGTACGCCAAGGAGGCGAGATATCTCGGGGAAGGCGCTAACAATGAAATAGAATATCGCAAAAGATGAGACGAGGGCGACGAAGAGTGTGGCCGATACCCGCGAGCCTTTGGTAGGAGTAAGAATGTATTTGGCGTTTTGAATGAAGTGTATTCCTGCTATATATGCGATGATGAACAGTACGGGGAAATGGAGCTCTGTGGCGCTGGGTACCCGTAGGAAACAATTCTGGACGGTAGCCTGAGCGATAAGAGAATTTGGATAACCTAATCCACGCATGTATATCCACAATATTCCAGATATTAATAGGATTTCTCTGGCAATATTGTAACGCAATCTTGTGGTGATGAAACGTGGAGGTCGATTATTGCCACCAAAATATAGGCTAATAGATCGGAAGGGAGCGTAGAAATTGTCAAGGAGAAGGACTGCAAGAAGATATACCATGGGCCCATTAAGTAGTGCTCGGATGCCCTCACGCGAGGTATAGTATGAACTATGCACAGATTTATCAGCAGGCGGAAGAGGGTATACCTTCGTTGTAACGTATACAGTGCCCTGATAATAGGCAACCATTCTCATAGTCTTTATTCTCTCCAACAGAGACTGGATATGCGATCTTCCGCGTATCACCATCGAGAAATGAGAGGCGAATCCAGCAACAAAGAAGAGCATCAGAATGGCGAGGAGATTGGCAAGCATGCTCAGGCTATAAATGGTGATAAACATGAAGAATTTTGGGTAAGGATTTTCGATGTCGTCGTCATCTCCGCGTGTAGAAACGGTCTGCATTGCGGCGTTGTGCGTTCCTCGTAGGTGTGGTTCATGATTTCGCTGCTCGTTGCGGCACGTTAAAGCAGCGGCTGCGTCTCTATAAGTGGTAGACTGATATGCACGATACGAAAAAGAGCAAAACTGATGTGACCGTAGGTGAGGAAGGCGAAGAGACCGTAATATACTTATGCCGCCTGCACTACCTGATCACAATTCTGACAGACTAAAATAAACGCGAACACAAAAACTATAAATATCGCGTATCAACGAACGTTCGAATGTCCTTGAGTCAAGGGTGACGTGAATTAGACACTTATCCGCTCCAGAATCCTAGCATTCACCAACGTATTCCGTCGGAAGGTACAAGCAAGATAGACGATCTAGTAGGCACCTTCTCAGTTCAGTGTCTGTTGCCACTTCTGAGTATGTATACATAGTCTCTCCTCTCACCCTGAACGACCCCCGTTATTACTGTCAAATTTATGGGCATCATTGGCCATCGCCGCCTCAAGATCAAAGCAACCCTGCATCCCCAAACATAATGCACAGAGGTGGATTGATACCTGATTGATACGTTTAACCCTCATGCTGCGCCCACCGCCCGGCTATCGAGCGCGAAATCGGACTGACCTTGACTCTTTACTGAGAGGACGTACATACAGGGCTCTCACAACCGGACAGTGGATGGAAACGTTACTCGCTTCTAACTTAAACGGATTCCGTTAAGGGACCTGCATGCCCAGTCCAGGTCCGCGGCTCACTTCTCACATCAGTCACACTGTCCTTTTGTGACCTGTCCCTTTTCTTGCCCATTTCGTCGCATCTGTCGTTTTTGTACGCTGTCTAGCCCGGAACTTACGTATCCCCCTGGCGGCGCTATGAGGCCCGAGGCTCCTAACCGGATCGCATTAGAGATGCGAGGGTACGTCGTGCGCCGTATATCATGCACAGTGCGACCGACGTACGGGCGAATCGATGATGCGCATGGAATATAAGAGTAAGGTCATGATTCGGTCGAATGCGACACAATTCGATGAAGGTGATGAGAGGCGATGAGTGGGTTTAAAGATATGAGTAAGAATCAGAGGATGGTGCGTGTGATAATACTTTCGTTCTATGGGGTTTCATATTCAGATCTTTCTCTCTTTGTTGGATCATTCAAATTGCGTATACGGCGACTACGGAATTGTACAACAAACTTTAAAAATATTTGGTATACACGAGGGCAATGATGATTTGACCTTCCGTTGTCTTCGTCCCGGCCGTTCACGATAGACCTACCTCGGTGGGGTGAGTCGCACTGTCATCTACGTTATGCTTTAAACTGGACGCATGTTCTAGTCCCTACTCTTGCTCGGTCCTCCAGTATATTCAGATTCTAGAATTAAAACACCGCCAAGCACGCAGATAGTGCCCATGAGGTGTATACACGAGGAAGAAAGAGACATGTGCAGTACCATGAGTCATCTAACGGAGCGTATAAACCTCTCACCCTCGCTAAAATTTGAAGGGCAGCGGCGTCTAATCAGCCAATAGTGTTGCTTTCCGAGACGGAGAGGTCTGTTATGGAAATTTGGAGCACGACATTAAAGCCTATTTTGGCGGAGATTAACGCTTGAAAGAACCCTCAGTGCTCGAGGACGAAAGAAGCATTTTCCAGCCGAGGCATCATACTGCCAACATCAACATAACCTTCAGACCCCTTGAAGTTGTAGTGGTCTGTTCCGAGCGAAATCAGATTACCTCCATTTCGATATTGGATTTTATAGAGATTAGTTTAGTAAGATCCAGTCTTACAAACTTGTGCCGGATGAGTCACATATAATAAGAAATAACTCAATGAGATAAAAAATCCCGTAGACCACCCGAGTAAAAACTTTGACATATCGCATCCTTTAAAAGAGACTCTATTTGGGGATATTTAGTAATTGGAGCACCCAATGAAAAATATATCCGCATGCTTGTTGATTCCGTGTAATTGTAAGGTTTATAACACTGCGATTAACCACCTTATGGGGCACTGCGTGAAAAACAGCTCCAGCCGCGACGACCTCGAGTTCAGAAATGACAGTTTCGAACGTAAATATACGATTCATAGTAAAACCTCGTTTTAAATGCACAGTCGTGTGTAGTAATTCGATCCGGGAGGACCCGACCAGATATAAAGTGCTGAAAACCCCAACTTATGGCGCGTATCTCTAATATGACATCGCCCATAGATACCTCAGACTGCGAGTGCACTCACAAACACCACCAACACTCGCTTCAGCCTTTCTGCGCTTGTCCGAACATCGATCCTCTGTCTTCTCTCATGGTGCATTATCCTATTGCCTACCACCATCACGTCTGGTGCAATGTTTGCCTAAAATTTTGCCGCAAATGTCAACATGCGACGAGGAACACTGAACTTGATATGGATCATCTGTCATCGTACGCTTTTTCATTGACATCTGTTGAATTCGGTTTTCTAACTGTTTCACGTAGGAAGCTTTGAGCTAGTGCGTTTGCATAGATCTTGCTGTTTTATACACTCATCGTCTCGCACTAGATAATGTACAACGCTTCAAGTGGTGGGTTGGGAGGAAAACGTCTAGCTATTGGCATATCCGATGTACATAATGATCGTCTTCGATAAGTAGTATGTCGCAGAGCTATATTTCTACTGTATTTGAGAATTAGATATGCGTGTACTATAACTCCCGTGACACAGATATGGCGTTATCATGTATCATGTAATGCGAATTCGGAATCAATTTGCACTTGCAACTAAACCATGACCATTCTACCATTCGACATCATCGAAAAGATCATCGCGACCATCGCACTTGAGCTTGATGATCTGTCTTTCTCCACTACCAAAAGGTGCTCCGTAGTATGTAGTGAATGGCTTCCCGTATGCAGGAAGCATATATTTGCTTCAATCATTGTCAGTCCTTCCGCCTCCTTCCTTTCTTTGGCCTCCGACCTTCGTATCACTCTCCCAACATTTCACAAACGACTAATCACCTCTCCGGATATCGGACATTACGTTCGGGACCTGAAGTATATTGACAGTATCAGGGGCTCGCATTTGGACGACCCGGTGTTTATCGACGTGTTCACGAAGCTCCCGCGTTTGCAGTCTTTCCGCGTTTATGCAGGGCAAGTGGAGTGGAACCATATCCGATCTCCATTTCTCCAGATTTTCAATATATCGCCACTCTCCAGGTTATCCATAGTGGGTGTAGAGAATCTGATTCCGGCAGATCTAGCTTCGTGCAAATCCCTCGAGAAACTCCATCTCAGTTGTACTACCTTCTCCACTTCACACTCTACATCTGATATTTCTCATATTCCGCTCCGAATCCAACATCTTTCCGTGGAAGATTGGAGTGTTGCAGAAGCGGTGTATTTAGGTGTTCTGCGATGCATGGACGGGACAGCTTTCCTCGACTTTTCCAGGCTCACATTTCTGTCGATCAAAATTTCCTCCGCAGACATGGCTAATAGTGCTCGAGCGCTTCTGCACATTTGTGGGCACCTTGAAAGCCTTGAAATTAAAACAGATATATTTGGATCAAAGGATCAAGGTGCGTACGACTCTCTCATGTTAATTATCCTAATTTTAATGGATGATCCGTATACTGAAGACGGCAAAGATACATTTATTCCAATACATTTTTCCAGTCTTTCCACTCTCAAATCTCTCAAATCTTTAGCACTCGAGAGTCTCCTATATGTTAACTCTGATCCATATTTATTCCTTACCGACGAACTCAAGAATATGGCCAATCAAAACATTATCGAAAAAATTCTCATCAAAATCCATGTTATGGGTGGTTTTGACGAATACTATTTTGACGCAGGAACTTGGGAGTGGGGAAAACTTGATGAGGTGTTTCAGTATCCTGGATGGCCTAATTTGCGATACATTTCTTTGACTATTGTGACTCATAATCTTTATGCTGGCGCTTCCCTTTCTTATGTGGAGGATTTTCAAATGCTGGAAAAGACACACTTCCCCTGGCTATCCTCGAGCAAGTCTGTCTTCTTCATGTTCTCCGTTCAATGATTCAATCCATGCCTTAAGCTCGTCTAGATTATACATACAAGTTATATGTACAGTCTGCATTCCTTCTCGTAACCACTTCTGTTATCACTTATCAATACACGATGTACATTTTCATTTAGGTATACGACTTTATTTAAAATGCAAGATGTTGTCATATTTGTAGAGATCAAAACAATACATCAGACATAAAGTGTCGCTGTTAATTTTTATGCCAAAACACGGAATGACCTCCATGCTCCAATGCAGCGTCAATCTTGGATCGACAAGCCTGAAGTGTTGCTTTTCTTTTTGCTCGTGATATGAGTAGGGGAAGGAAGGACCGTGAACAAGGAACCATAGGGGTAACTTCCCGCTCATCCTTATTATAGGTCGTCACCATATGTGGCGTCGACGTTGAACGTTTGAACGTTGAGCGAGCGTGAAGGACCACAGAAGCGCCGAAGGATTTATTTTTAGCACGCGCGCCTCGCTCCACCCTTGCGCGGCGCTTGGGCCATGTCGTGTACAATTCACCTCGAACAGGTTGGATATTTTCAACTAAGTCAATCTCTCTGTATATATTCTACCTTGTTTATGTGTCATCCTTTCGGTATCACATCCTGTTTCTATCTTCTTATGTTACATGTGAGGCTTTGCGAAGAGTACCCACAAATTCATTCATTGTTGTCGTAAATTGATTCATTCTCTCATCCTTCTCTCGCACTAAAAGGTCAGTGAGTTTACTGTACTGTATTATAAAAAACATTAATTTTACCACACAGAACCGCACCACTCGCAAGACCAAGACAATGGTATAGAATTAAACATCTTTCTTTGCGCAGGCCACCCGCGGGCCACAAGTCCCATATAAAGCGTTCGCGCCACCTCGAACGCCTCTTTCACTTTTACGCTTTCCAAGCACAAGTACCAGCCACTCATACTCGCCACTACCATCCTCCAATCCGCCATGTCGTACTCTCCACAACCTCTATCGCAGATCAACGCGCAATCCGTTGATTCCAATGGGTCCACATCCAGAACTCATCCCACTCCTCAACAACGATTCAACCAATTGCCACCAAGCTACGTCTGCCAGGGATACCTCTACGCCACTAACTCCGAGCGAACTCCTGCTTGGCGCAGTGGGCTACCCAGACCGAATTCACAGTTGATGGACAATTCCAACGCCACTTCTCCCAATCCCTCTGTTGCGAGCATCCTCGAAGCCGCGCGTAAGGCCGCAGGGTTACCGATTCCTACGGTAGTAGAACGAACTCTACCCCAACTACTCATCCCACCTGTATATAGCGACGCAAAAAGCCGTGAACACGACCGTCTCCCGAGTGCGAGCACTCCTTCGAACATCGCTCTCCGCGCGTCAACGTCGCGCATGAGTCACCGGTCCAACACATCTATCGGGCCACCCTCATTCACCGTACACGCCTCCTCCTCACATACTACTGCGCCCAAGAACCCGATTCCTATATATTTTGATATAGCAGGCACGCAATATTGTTACTACGAAGAAGGGGAGGACTTGGAATACAGTCGCATGGTCGATGAATTTTTCGCGTCGTATGATGGCAATAATACCTTTTCGGCGTCGTCCTCGTCCTCTTCTTCTTCCTCCGTATCCTCTTCCTCTTCCACTTCCTCCCATCCATCCCCCTCCTCCTCTTCCTCTGTACCTCCCCTCGATTTACCATCCCCACCATATCTTTATCCATCCCAAACCCACCCACACCCCACAGACCATCGCTCCTTCGACTTGAATGTAGCATTCAACCACCTACACGCACAAGGCCCAGCCCAACATCGTCCACCAGCAACTATTCCCTGTTTCTACTGCTCGAAAGCCCTCCTACTCGGAGACGAGGAGGAAACGCGCTATAGACACCTACCGCCAACACAAGAGAATCCGGTGGGGATTGTGTATATGTGTGGGGAGTGTGAGTGGCCGTATCATATTGTACATGAACAGGAACAGGAAGCGAGGAAGAGGAAGAGGGATGAGGAGGAGAAAGAGGGGGCATCGAAGAGGGTCCGTGGGGTGAGTGAGGGTAAGGGTGCTGCTGGGACGCAGAGCACTAAGGCTCAGCCGAGAG
The DNA here is from genome assembly GCA_015484465.1 of Pholiota conissans. NCBI lineage: Eukaryota > Fungi > Basidiomycota > Agaricomycetes > Agaricales > Strophariaceae > Pholiota > Pholiota conissans. Next base: position 12,606 of record MU155414.1, read on the forward strand.
GGCGTGGTGAGGGGGTGAAGAAGGCTGCGCCTACGCGACGCTCGAAGAAAGGGAAAGAGAAGGAGAACGCAATTCCTATCAAAACTGACTGAGTATGGGCCTATGACGAGGATAAGCAGCAGCGGAGGAGTTAAATCCGAAGACGCTGTTTTTCTATAGAGTTACGGTATTGAGTCGCTGTCGTTATAGTACTCACTGTATTAGTATACGTACGTATTTCATTCTATAATAATAACTCTTATTCTGATCTGTCGCCGGTTCATTGACACAGTAAGCTCATCACAAACACTCAGCATAAACACAGAAAAAAATAGATCAATAGTTTCTACCAAAGCAATACAAAACTAACCAAACCGGGTATATATACTCAAACCTGAATCGGCTGCACTTCCTTCTTCGCAAACCTCGCCTTGACCGCCTTCCAACCCCGCACCACCAAATTCCCCAACCCAACCGCACCAATCGACCCATAATGCGCATACCACATCCCCATCCACACAATGAACAACCAACGCGCGAACACACCCTCGAAGAACCGGATCGGGTTGCCCAATACGTACAGCATCTGTACGTACACCTGTGCATGCGCGTAGCGGGAGAAGTTGCCCCAGTCGCCCGCGAGCGTGCGGCTAGTGAAGAACAAAGCGATGGTGGCTTCAGGGAGGACGGAGACGACGTAGAGGGCCCAGAGGATGTAGCTGGGTGTTGCGAAGCGGTCGGAGAAGGCGAGTGCTGGGCGGAGGCGGACGTCGAAGAAGGTCATGAGGGTGGAGGCGAATCTGTATTTAGAGAGGAGTAAGGTTAGGACGAGGGTGGAGAGAGTGACGCGGATGAAGAAGACGGATGTGGGAGAGAAGCGGGATGGGCATTTGCTGTCCTTGGATCTTGGGGTGCGCTCGAGGATGTACTTGTAGTAGTGCACGAAGTGGACGCCGCCCATGTATGCGATTATGAAGAGGAAGGGGAAATGGAGCTCGGCTGCGTTCGAGGCGTGGATCCAGGGCTCGACGACGGCGCTCACCCTCGGGAAAAGGGCGTATAATCCACATCCTGTAATGCCAATCCAGCACTCCATGCCGATGAATAACGTATATTTGACCAATAGATAACGCCCTTTCCAGCGAATTAACGGCGTGGGCTTGTCGTCGCCTGCGATGAAGAGGTTGATGGAGCGGAAAAGGGCGTATATGTAGTCGAGTGCGAGAACGGCAACGACGTAGAAGGTGGGTCCATTCAGAACAGCCTGGATCCCTTCGCGAGTAGCGTAGTAAGGTGTCGTGGAAGCTGTATCGACGGATGGGAGAGGAATGATAAGCATCGCGAGGCGTGCGGTGCCTTGATAGAAAAGCACAGCCAGCGCCGTCTTCCATGTCCTGCGAACGACAAACTGGATGGGCGAGCGCGCATGCATGACCATGGAGAAGTGGGAAGTGAACCCGGCGACGAAGAATAGCATGGGAACGGCAAGGAGGCGTACGAACACAGAGAACAAGGTGATAATGATGAAGGTTTTCGAGTCGGTTTCGTGTACTTGTTGCGGGTTCTTGTGGGATGTGACGGCCTGAATAGCGGCGTTGTAGATGAAGATGGTGCAGAAGGTGATGGTACGGATGTTGTCCATGGGCTTGATCCTGAGCGCTAGACGCTCGTCGTGCGTCAAGGGCGCTCGAGGGCGCTTAGGTTGGGGTGATTCGGTGGGCGCTTGGACATTAGGATGAGCGGCCTCGACGTCGGCCGTGTCGTCCTCGTATGACTCCTGCTTCTCCGCCGCGAAATCCTCCTTCTCCTTGATATCGAGCAGGCATTCGTACTCCGGCCCTTTGGGATGCTCCTTGTCGGATTCTCCAGATGGGATGGTGGAGGCCATGGTAATTTGCACCAGGATGTTGGGGGTGTGCGAGATTGCGAGTAAATTAGAGGGATCTAGAGGGAGAACGAGCGACTGTGATGGGTGTTTGGGAGAAAGAGATGACCGAGCGGCGGTGCCGAGTCCTGTCACAGCATGATCCCACGCTCCGCCTCTCGAATCATTGGCATTTCCGGGTAGAGAGTTGCAACTCAACCATGACCATCCTACCATTCGACGTCATCGAAAAGATCATCGAGATAATCGCGCTTGAGCTTGACGACGCATCTCTCTCCATTACCAAGAAGTGCTCTCTAGTGTGCCATGACTGGCTTCCCATGTGCAGGAAGCATATATTTGCGTCAGTCCTTTGCGCACCCGTCGCCGTCGATTTTTCAAGATTCCAACGTTGTATCACTATCTCGGCACTTCATAAACGACTAAACACCTCGCCCAATATCGGTTGTTATGTTCGGGATTTGCTGTGTGTTGTTGCTGCAGACACGGACTCGCATTTTGACGACCCCGCATTCATCAACGCATTCAAAATGCTCCCGCGATTACAATCTTTCCGCCTTGATGCAAGGGATATGGAGTGGAACCATATCCGATCTTCGTTTGTCCAGATCTTTAACATATCAACGTTCTCCGTATTACTCGTAATGAATATAAAGAACCTGATCCCCGCAGATCTAGCTTTGTGCAAATCCCTCGAGAAACTCCTTCTTCGTCGTACTACCTTCTCAACTTCACACTCTGAATCAGATACTCCTCGTATTCCGCTTCGAATCCGTTATCTGTACGTGGAAAATGGGTGTATTGCAGAACCAGTAAATCTACGTGATCTGCGATGCATGGATGGGACGGCTTTCTTCGATCTTTCGAAACTCATATTTCTGTGGATGGAAATTTCCTCCTTGGATGACGCCGATAGTGCTCGAACGCTCCTGCACACCTGTGAGCACCTTGAAAACCTTGAAATCTATACGGATATCCTTGGATCAGTGGATCAAGGTGCTTATCGTTCTTTTATTTTAATCATCTAAATTCTAATAGATTATCCGTATATTTAAGACGGCAGGGATACATTTATTCCCATAAATCTTTCTAATATTGCCGCTCTAAAAACTCTCAAACGTCTGGCATTCGATGGTTTCCTACAATTTGGAGATCCATATTTATGCCTCACCGACGAACTGATGAATATGGCCAGCAAAAATGTTCTCGAGGAGATTCTTATCACAATTCATGCTTTTCAAGACAATCGCAACGCTGTAGGAAATTGGGAGTGGGGGAAACTCGATGAGGTGTTCCAGCATCCTGGATGGCCTGATTTGCGATATGTCTCGTTGAATATCGTGACTTTTAATCGCAACACAGACAATTCGGATTATACTTTGGCGGAACATCGAGAACTGGCAAAGTTACACTTTCCAAAGCTATCTGCAAGCAAGTCCGTCATCTTTATGCTCTCTATTCGGTAACACGCCTTTACCTTGTGCTCGTAATCGTATAAGCATAGTGGGTGCCTTTTCAATATATGATATATATGTACTGTCTGTTTTCAACTTTTTAGTATCAGCTTCCATCTACCACTCATTTATATACGATATAGATTTGGATTTAGGTACAGTACTTGATTCAATTGTAATCATAAAAACATGTCAAACATCGAACGTCGAAATAAGATCATAGTACGTGTGTAGCTTGCATAAAATTTTCTGCATACAGTCATTCCCCGGTCTATGAAACACCCGGGTGAATGATACAAATTGAAATTATGGGCTCAAATCTTCGTGAATCCCATGGGAGTTTTTTATCCCCTCTTTACAGAATGTATAAGTGCCATATGTTAAGAGGAGTTGATTCTCACTTATAGTTATTGATGGGCGGTCCGAGGACTGCGCGGAGGCCACGGGCCTTTTGACACTTGAGGTATGGTATCACGCGTCATTGGGAGCTTGCGACGTCTTATAAAGCGACTATTTTGCTTTGAATTCCTTCTTCCTTTCCCCTCGTCCCCTTGACCTTCCCCACGCGCTTTCTTTCCGTGCAGTTTTTTTGGCGCCTGGGTGAACTAAACCATGACCATCCTACCATTCGACATCATCGAAAAGATCCTCGAGATCATCGCGCTTGAGCTTGACGACCCGTCTCTCTCCACTATCAATATGTGCTCTCTAGTGTGCCATGACTGGCTTCCCATGTGCAGGAAGCATATATTTGCGTCAGTCATTCTTCATGCGCCCGTCGCACTCGACTCTTCAAGCTTCCGACGTCGTATCACTGTCCAGGCACTTCATAAACAACTAAACACCTCGCCCAATATAGGTCATTATGTTCGGGATTTGCTGTGTGTTGTTGCTGCAGACACGGACTCGCATTTTGACGACCCCGCATTCATCAACGCATTCAAAATGCTCCCGCGATTACAATCTTTCCGCCTTGATGCAGGAGATATAGAGTGGAACCATATCCGATCTTCGTTTCTGCAGATCTTCAACATATCGACGTTCTCCGCATTATTCGTAGTGGGTATAAAGAATCTGATCCCTGCAGATCTAGCTTTGTGCAAATCCCTCGAGAAACTCCTTCTCCGTCGTACTACCTTCTCAACTTCACATTCTGAATCAGATACTCCTCGTATTCCGCTTCGAATCCGTTATCTGTACGTGGAAAATTGGAGTATTGCCGAAGTAGTGAATCTATGTGATCTGCGATGCATGGACGAGACAGCTTTCCTCGACCTTTCGAAACTCATATTTCTGTCGATGGAAATTTCCTCCTTGAACAAGGTTGATAGTGCTCGAGCGCTCCTACACACCTGTGAGCACCTTGAAAGCCTTGAAATCAATACAGATGTATTTGGACCAGTGGATCAAGGTGCTTATCGTTCTCTTATTTTTATCATCTAAATTCTAATGGGTTATCTGTATATTTAAGACGGCAGGGATACATTTATTCCAATAAATCTTTCTAATATTCCCACTCTAAAAACTCTCAAACGTTTGGAATTCGACTGTTTCCTACAATTGGGAGATCCATATTTATGCCTCACCGACGAACTGATGAATATGGCCAACAAAAATGTTCTCGAGGAGACTCTTATCACGATCAATGCCTTTTACGATAATCGCAGCGTAGGAAATTGGGAGTGGGGGAAACTTGATGAGGTGTTCCAACATCCTGGATGGCCTGATTTGCGATACGTCTCTTTGACTATCGTGACTTATAATCGTGATACAGATATTTTGGATTATACTTTGGCGGAACTTCGAGAACTGGTAAAGTCCCACTTTCCAAAGCTATCTGCAAGCAAGTCCGTCATCTTCATGCTCTCTATTCGGTCGCATACCTTTACCTTGTAAATCGTAATCGTACAAGTGTAGTGGGTATCTTCTCAGTATGCGATAAAATGTACTTGTCTCTGATCAACTTTTTCGTATCAGCTCCCATCTACCGCTCATTCATATACGATGTAAATTTGGATTTAGGTAGTGCTTGATTCGATTGTAATTATAAAAACATTTCTAACATCGAACATCGAAAGTAGATCATTATTAATCGTGTAGCTTGAAAGATGAAATTTCTGCATAAGTGATACTTGTGATTTTAAAGATCGTGTCGACGCCGAATTATTTATTTCTCGCTTTGGGAAGGTATAGGCTTCGAGAGGGAGGATGCGAGCGACAGGGTTAGTCACTGGCCATGGGTCTATGCGTTGACGCTTCGGGACCGTCCGGTGCGCAGCGTGAACTGTGATGCGTACGCGTCTTGGCGTTCGACTCCCGCTCATAGGGATTAGCGAGCAGTCCGAGGACTGCGCGGAGGTCATGGGCGTTTGAACATTCGACGTGTGACATCACGCGTCCTTGGGAGCTCGGGACGTTTTCTTATAAAGCGACTGTGTTGCTTTGAATTCTTTCTTCCCTTTCCCTCGTCCCTTGACCTTCCCCACGCGCTTTCTTTCCGTGCAGTTTTTGCGCCAGGGTGCGCTCACACTGCGGATGATTATGAGCTCATTTTTACCGAAGGGGTCGGTGTCAGAGTTCTTCTTTCGTTCTCATCGGCTTTGGAGCGCGTTTAACGCGCTGTAGGGTATGTACGAGACGCGCTGATCAATCCACTGGCAGGATTCTGAACTGCGTTGCCCTTTGGGATGTTCTATGCGACTATTCCGTTCGTTGGTTGCGGATTTTTGTGGCTGTAGAGATTGTACGAGTAAACCAAGGTGTGTTTATTGTCGTTATATGCGCATATATTCACTCAACTAACCTTCTCAGAATATGCTTATGTGGGTTCTCGACGCTCTTCCTTCCCTTCCCTTCCCGTTCGTTTTGAGCATTCGTGATCGTGCTTTAGCCCTGGGAGCAGTGCTGTTGATTATTACATGGATTTTACCTGGCGCGGATGCTTATACCCCTTCAATACGGTGGAGATATGCGCTGCACTGGTTATCCCGTATAAACAATCTCAGCACTGCATTGCTCAGTACCTGGCGCTGTATAAACTTCCTTCGTTTTTTATAGTTCAAATCTTATTCAAATTCTTGCCCGTCGGTTTTGTTCAATGTTTCCTCGGCGAATGGACAGATATACATATTATTCGCTTTACGCGAGTTGACTGTCGTTTTGGACTCGCTTTAATATTAATATCATCGAGGTCGAGGAGCTTCGCATTGGGTCACGTCATATTAAACCGTTTTTACTAATACCTTTGGTCGTTGACGTCCCTGCAAATTTATCCGCGAAGCAATCGATGTCCTGTTTTCTATGCCAAACCAACGACTAATATTCAGAAACATTCCTCACAAGTCATTGTATGCAGAAGTGTAAGGTATGACTTATTTGTTTTGAATATTTGGAGGTTGGCATTCTGACATAAAGAAGAGGCCAAGGCTGTTCGATGCAGACGACTAGCGATTAAGGTCCGAGGTATGGTCCGTGCTTCCGATAGACATTACGTCCTTCGCGATGCGTGCAGAGAGCACCTTGTGACCGAAATTAAATGCCAGGTGCGTTGATCTACGTAAAAAAGTCGACGCCTGGTCAGAAGACTCATCCTCGACTCAGTTATGACAATGCGACCTCTGCGTGTCAACCCTCTGACTTCAAGTTCAATCCACGCGTATTGGCGGTTAAACAGACATTCTCGATACATTCGGCCGACTATGAATCGTCAATCTCAGCTATCCATCAAGAACATCGCCGTATCTTTGGACTATCACGAACGAGCGCGAGATAGGGAGATTAGACAAGGCCAGCACGCGCGCTGCAATGGAGGTGCAGAAGCCGATATCGGCGGGCCGGAGACATGGACGGAGCTATAAAAGGGAGAACGAGGTGGCCCACGTTCTTCTTTCTTTCTTCTTCTTTTCCCCCTCTCCTCCTCTTTTTGCGATTTTTCGTACAAGCAACGATGTCAGTCAGCGATGCGATATTGACGCAGATCCTGGGGCAGCTCGAGACAATGCAGGTCGCGCAGCAGACGATGCAGGCTAAGGTACGTCATGCCTTGTCATCACCATCAATCTCATCAATCCATCTCGCTCACACGTTTTGTCTCTTTCCTTTACCACGTAGCTCGATGCCCTCAGCGCAAAATCGACCCCACTCGAACCACCTTCGACGCCGACGAAGGCGACTGCGGTAGCCGTATCACCACCGACCTCCCCGACTCACGTTCACGCCCACTCTCAGGCACACAGTCACGGCCACGGTCATGGCCCACACTCGCATACGCTCTCGAGCGGCGCGGCTGGAAGTGCTGGGGCGGCACCGTTGACGGATAAGGAGCGAGAGAAACTGTTGTATCCCGGACGAGTCAACTTGACAAGTGCGTATTTATCCGTTCTCCATGTCCCGTTCGTCGATTCACCCGCCCACCTACCACAGCTTACCCCGATCAACATGGTATCGCTCCCGCCCCACTGCACTGGGGAGCCGCTACAGCCACCGCTCGTGGACCCGTCGTCTGCTCGCGCCTTCCGTCCAGCATCAAGCACCGTAACGCCATTGGGGCCCACTCCGGATCTTACAGCATCTACCGCGCCCTTTCCATCGCCATGGGCACGCTCAACCCCTCGCACAAACCCGACTACGCGAACACCCAGCCACCCGTCGACATCCCACCCAACCCCGCCTGGTTCGACCCGGGCAAGATCGTCTCGCTCGACCCGTGGGGCCATCTCGTGCCCAGTGTCTTTGCCAAGGACACGGAGGAGGGCGGCTTGGATGTACGTCCGAGCATTGCGGTGACCAAGGCGCATTTGAAGATGAGCGAGCTGGACGAGGCGGCAAGGAAGGGTGATTTGGTGGTTGATGGGACGGTGGTGATGAGGAGTCGCCCGCTGAAGAATGAGGATGGGACGGAGAGTGATGCGAATCCGGGGGTGGAGGTATTTACGAGCAAGGCGGCGGTTGAACCTGTGTGGTATTTACCTGGTGTTGCTGAGCGGTTTGGGATGTGAGTCATTTTCCTTTTCTGTTTTCCTTTTGTGTGTGCTAATGGTCGTGCGTAGCTCGGAGACGCTGTTGAGGCGCGCGTTGTTTGAGGATACGGGAGGAATGTACCCCGAGCTCATCACGCGACCTGATATCAAGGTCTTCCTCCCTCCTATCGGTGGTCTTACCGTCTATATCTGTGCGTATATGTGCGATTTCATGAGTTCGTTATCTGACCGTTTGATGTGCAGTTGGAAATCCGGCATTTATGAGGGACGAGAGTAAGGAATTGACGTTGCGGGTGCATGATGAATGTACGTCTTTCTTGTTTCTCTTCCCATGTTTCTTTGTAGTCTTTTCAATTTCGGTCATAACACATATTCTCGATTTCGGTTCAATGGCGCATGAATTAACGCGTTTTCTCTTGCTTTATTGTTTCTCGTTTGATTTTCCATCTGGTCCGGTGATGTTGCGCCGTCCATATCTTTTCTATACTTGATTCTTATCGTCGCTTCACTTCTGCTCTCTTCATCGTTGGTTTACCTTTCGCTTTCTTTATCTACAGGTAACGGTTCCGACGTCTTCGGTTCGGATATCTGCACATGCAAACCATATCTCACCTATGCGATCGAGGAATGTATCCGCGGTGCGCAGAACGGTACGTATTGTATACTTGATTTGTATCATGTGTAGTACTGACGTGAACTTTGGTAGGTGGCGTCGGCGTTGTCGTTTATTTCAGGAAGGAGGGACGCGCTTTGGGCGAGGTGACCAAGTACGTTTTTTAGACTTTTCCTTCCCCGTACCAACATGCTCTTACACACTTATTACCTTCTAGGTACCTAGTATACAACCTTCGCAAACGCGGCGGTGACTCCGCAGACAAATACTTCGCCGCGACTGAGCTCATCGCTGGTGTCAAGGACATGCGATTCCAAGCGCTAATGCCTGACGTTCTCCATTGGCTTGGTATCACGAAGGTGGACCGTATGGTCAGCATGAGCGACATGAAGTATAACGCGATTGTGGGAAGCGGAATTAAGATTCTTAAGCGATATGATATCCCTGGTGAGCTCCTTCGTCGTCGACTTGAAGCATTTTTTTTCTTTATTGATGCGTGTTCTACTGTAGACCATCTCATTCCTCCAGACTCGCGCGTGGAGATTGACGCGAAGATCGCTGCTGGATATTTCTCGAGCGGGAAGCAAGTTACGGAGGCGGATCTGTTCAAGACGGTTGGTAGGACTTGGGAAGAGACGGAGCATTAGGATTGTGTATGTGCGTGTCGCGCTGTAGATGGATTCTGGATTGGAAATGATATTTGTAGAATTTGTTTGTATAATGTTCGAAGTGGATAATGTTACGTCGAAGATCAGCCTGCTTCCTCTAATTCGATGTCTGACTCATTTTCCGTCGTAAGGCTTGACAAGCTTGACATCCAAGCCGACAGCTTCAGTCTATGTAGACTTTACGAGAAGCATTATGTATCGACGCGCCGCCGATGATGGAACACACCACATCCTGCGGTGTCGTCTTGACGTAAATTTTCTGATTTACGTTTTCGACTGCCTCATGGTAATTCCCATGACAAAACATGTGTGTCGATGTTGTTGGGACTTTCACCTCGACCATAACCATGTTGCCATTCGACCTCATCGAAAAGCTCGTCGAGACCGTTACGCTTGTTGATCCCAGCCTCTCGTCTACCAAGGCATGCTCGTTGGTATCTCATGACTGGCTCCCTATTTGCAGGAAACATATCTTTGCTTCTGTCGTTCTCAACGAGCCCCATTTGCGCGGTATGCGGCAAGCGCCACGTCAGATCACCATTCCGCTGCTTCAGAAAAAGATCAAGGCCTGTCCCGATGTTGCTGGGTACATTCGAAGTGTGGTGTACACTCTCAGCGAATTGGATTTTCGATCGAATGCGAGCGTTGACGCCCTCGTCGAGGTATTCACGAAGCTCGCGCGTCTGCAATCGCTCAGCCTCGTGCAGGGCACGGGTTACGAGTATCGGTCCCTCGAGTGGTGTCGAATTCGGCCGGCGTTTGTCAAGGTATTTCGTCAGTCGAGTTTGACTTCCTTGTCCGTGATCCGTATACCCAACATCATCGTCGCGGATTTGGCCGTCTGTAAATCCCTCGACGACATCCATTTCGCCGATGTGTCTTTTGCTACCGCGTGCTCTGAAATTCCCCATTCTCCGCTTCAACTCCATACCCTGGCAGTAGGTGCGAATGACGGCGCCGATATTGAGTATCTGCGCGATCTGCGATGTAGCGATGGAAGAGCTTTCATTGATTTTTCGAAGATCAAAGACGTCGCGCTGGGAAATTTTACGCCACATGATATCGATAACTCTGAAGAACTACTTCGCCTTTGCACGTCAATTGAAAACATGAAGATTACCTTGAATCTTTACAAACAAGAGGCTGGTAAGAACCATTCATCGATATCTCTATAAATGTTACGGTGATTGATGCATGTATTACATCCACCAGGTGATCAGGATACTTTCATCCCTGCTGGTCTTTCCAATGTCCAAACCCTCAAGAATCTATTTTACGAGCTCACGCTCTATGGTTATGATGACGGAGAAGACGTATACCTATGTTTGTCCGAGGAACTCAGCAAGATGGCCTACAAGAACGTTCTCGAGGAAATTTGCATCCAAGTTTCCCTTCCAATGTGGGGTAACTCTCTCCGCGATTATTCTCCAGGAGCAGAGTGGGGTACGATCGATGAGGTCCTCGGAGGCCCTGGATTTCCTACTTTGCGAGATGTCACTGTGGCCATCGTGATTAACAGCTCTAATAAGGACATCAAGGAGATCGCAAAGAAGTTCCGTGCGATGGAGAAGGTTCAATTCGGGAGGCTTTCAGCTAGCAACTCTGTACGATTTCATTTCCTCATCGGACAGTCGGATTGAGATTTCAGAATATCGACGATGATAGTATGTTATGATATGATAATACTGTTCTGTTGACCGGTCAATATATCACCTACATTCGAGTCAATCACTTTCGGTGCGCTTCCCTTTGCAGGCATAGGCGCTTAGCCTTCAATTAGACAGAAGTGGAGATTTGATTAGTCCCGGTAAGTTTATCAGTGAATAGAAACTACGATACTACGCGGTGTAATATTTTACGCCCTGGAGCCCCATTCCTTCCACACCTCCGAAGCCGCTTGATCAAGAGAACTGGATGCGATGCAGAGGTCGACACAGAAAGAATTTATTTTCACAAGCTCCTCAAGCGCAGCTTTGTCTGAATTTGATACCGCTTCGTACTTGTCGATTACTGTGATCGATTGAATTGCGCAGCATGCTGAAAAATATCGAATCAGAAATTTTATGCGGTCGTACGAATCCTTCAGAGGAGTTTCGGACTCGGAGGACAAGTCGAGATGCACATGCGCCAGTGACGGAGTTAGTTTCCAGATCCATTTTGTGGTGTTTGGATTAATCGGTCTATTGTAATCGATAGCTGATAAGAAATAGTCGTCCAGCGCAAGAGTGATGACGTTCGGTGTGGTTCGAATGATTGAGTAGATCCGGGACATAGAGATGTCGTCTTTCCAAAGAGGAGAATACGAAGAGAGGGAGAGTGTTGTTAATGCGGGAAGACGAAGGTTTTTGAAGAGGTGAATTAGATCGCATCCATCTTGGCAAGTTAGAAAGAGCGATGCGAGATGATTGAGAATGTGAGTGCGATTGGAATTTGTGAAGTCATGGGGGTTTAATTGTTTGATGTTGATGTACGCCCATTGGAGCTTCGGAACGCCGACGAGGAAAGAAAACCAGGATGGAAGGGATAATTTCACGTCTGCGAGTGATATGTGCGTGATATAGGACCAGGTTACAGTAATAACTGAAGCGAAGTCGATGGAATTGCCCTTGTTCAGACAGATTTGTTGCCATTTAGAGGAAGGAAAAGCGGCTGATGGGTTTTCAGGGAGGCGGCTAAGCACTTTTTGAGCCTCTTCGAGAAAGGAGCGCGATTCAAATGGTTTAATCATGGCCAGAGTGCGTAAGTTTACAAGTGAAAGATGGCTTTTCTGAAGAAGTTCCCAGAAAAAAGGATGAGCATCGAGATATTGCGCTGATGCAATGAATTCGACGATGGTGTCCAAGGCGTCTAAGCTGATAAGCTTGTCGTCATCAATGTCATTTTCTTTGTGCGCCTTAGCACCCAGAACGAGAAAAGGCGGATTCGAACCTTGATTCCCCTTCCACCAAAGGAGGAATTCTATATCCCGTTTGAGAACTGTATGTTCGGTCCAGGATATGGAAAAGTCGATTTCTTGTAGGGTGATGCAATGGGAGAGATGTGACCATAATGTTGGACATGTAAGCGCAGCCATTCTCCAGGATGAACATATGTGGCAGAGGAAAATTGGAGCGCTTTTGGAATTAGGAGTGAGGAATGGATATGATGGGACGTAATGGATAAAAATCTCTCGCAGCATGTCATAAGGAAGCCTGGTTATTGGGCTCGAGGATGAAGTCATAGCTCGGGAAGTAGATCTAAACCTAGAGTGGTGAATAGTGATATAAAGGTGATAAAATAGGGCCTGATTTACGCGATTAGGCCTGTATCTGGGAATGTGGTCATGAAAGAGCTGTGACCAAGATTCTGAAACAAACGCAACGTTTAAAACCGGCATTTCCCGAGAGCATATTCAGACGCCGCACGCGTTTACGAGTACTGAGCGGCCTTCTACAGTTCCTGAGAGCCAATCGCATTTGCTCTTGCTACAATCAGCAGAGCAGAAAAATGGTGGTCGTGAATAAGAACATATAAACAGCACAGTCCCGCACAGTGTGGATGATGGACTGATACCACGGCGCCACAAGTATCACGTATAACCCTGGTTGCTGGTGCATCATTGAAAGGTATTCATTGACAGCGGAGCGCACCCAAATCGTGAGGACTCAATACATTGATTTTACGAATGCTGTTCTCATATTTTTATACAGATTATCGTATAACGATGGGATACTTATTTATATTCATAACTGTATATCAAGTCGTAGTACGTGCATGAAGTGATATATTGTTCGCTGCGGGATCGTGATGTTCTTCTTCATCTTAATAGCAAGTATGTGGGAGTGTTCTTCTCGATTCCACGAACCGGATCGAATGATGGACACGTTGTGCGGAGGCTGATGGGAAGCATGAACCCGCGGTAGTGTGTGCGAAGGGATCTGTTCTGTTGGGTATGTTTTCTGATGTTAATATGATCTGAGAATTGATCATGAATCGATTGATGAAACTGTATATATTTAGTTGGAATGAGGCGAGAAGCTGGGGTAAGTAATTAAAGCTACGGCTTACCGCAGAGCAGTAAAGAAAGAAACGGCTGCTTCTCAATTCGTAGAAGACCGTCATTCTACTAGCCACGGGTAAAGTCCGGGGCAAATTAATGAAGACTTCTACGCTGGGAGAACAACTGCGCGTGGAGTCGGTTAAGTCGGTTGAAACGAGGATTTATCGCGGTGCCGTGGTAGCCGCCGCTACAAGAGGAATCCATAATCCATCGTATATACACAAAATACCCATCCAAGTGCGAAACGCGGCGGATGAAATAGCTTGAGCGTGGAAGAAACGAGGAAAAACCGCAACAAGTTCCCAAAAACGCCTTCGGGCGAAGGTCGGCGACACCGCACGTGACCCGTCGCAGACGTTCGAGGCTCCTCGTGGGTGTTGATTCGCTCTCCTCCTCCTTTCCACCACTTCTACACCCTCTGAACGGCCAGAATCGGGGAGCTTGTGTATACTTAAACTCGTATCGATATTCCTCACACTCTTTTCACTGTACCACGACTATGGAGTTCGCTGCGCCTCCATCGATGACGGACCACCCCGCATTCCCCCGTACCTCTATACCTCCACGCACCACGATCTTTTCGACCGTTACGGCCGGTTCCAGTGAGCATGGTTCAAGAGTGCATTGCTCGAGGAGTGCCGCTTCAACACAGGCCGACGATGATTCAACAACAACTTCAACGTCATCAACATCAAGACAGGCGCACAAGCTCCTCGGGATGCTTGTGGGCGAGCGGCGAAGCAGGGCAGAGCGCGAACGGCAGAGCAGAGAGGGTATGATTAACAGGTGCGTTACTTTATTGCATTTTGGTACTTTGGGGTGTGCTGATGTGCGGTGCAGCGTTTCTGTGACTGTCAACTCGCTCAGGTCGTCTGCGGAGCACGCAGTGCGTTTGAAAACCAAGTGAGTTCTAAACTTACACGTGTCTCTTTATCTTCGGTCTTTCTTTGCTGTTTTTTGTTGCTGTTTCCTTGCTTGTCCTTCACCCTTCCGAATTCTTGTAACGGCGTGCTCGCTGACAGCGGACGTCGACGACACAGTTGCATTATTACCCCTTAATTAGTTCTCCCTAGCGAGGCGTGAGTTTCGCCGCCAAGCAGGGCCGCCGCCGTTGTCGTCTCCCCCTTTTCTCTCTCCATTCTCCATCTCTTTCTTTGTTCTCGGCGCTGTACCACGCGCCCTTCCTCTTTACAACCCATCAATTACTGTACGCCAATCTTCACTCTTTCGCCCTCCAATCCCTCTCCTTTATTCCCGTTCCTTTCGTCTGGCGAACTTTTTTGGGGTGCTCGTCATCTCTTAATATCGACACCCCCATTCATTCAGTCTTCCAGGCGCTTTAATGCACCCGGTGCCTTATTTTAATTCAGGCAACCTGGGTCCTTTCCCCAATATGGCGCCTTTCTGTTCTTGGGACGGGGGCGACTCCTGTAATTGCCGGTACCGCTGTGAGATCTGAGAGGCGGTCCCCGGTGAGGGCTCCGCTACAGCTCTGCTACGGAGGAGTTGTGATGGGGCGTGCCCTGGCGCCCGAGCGGCGATCAGAGACTTTCAATTTTGGCCTATTGCGTTTTGGTTTTATGTTTTACGATTGTATTTTATTTTGTTTCTTGCTTTCGTTCTATCCCCTCTATACGAGCACAACGCTGACTATTTTACGTCCACAGATCAACAAGATCGCTAAAATCACTGTTCGCTGCTCATTCGAATACCAAACCTCGGCGCTCATCGACAAACACACCCCCATATCCCCGAATGGGTTTTTTCAAGAATTCTCGGAAATCTTATTCCTCCTCCACGTACAGCCACGCTACACACGACAACCTCATCCAACCTCGGAACTCGTCTGTTTTCTTCCCATCGTTACCTGCCGAGCTCTGGCTTCTCATTCTCAAATACGCCTCGTATCCTCCCTTTGTTGATCTTCCATCACCATCAGGCATCGCGAAACCTTCATCCCCCTCAAACCCGTCATACACGCGTGCCTATCCGTACCCGACGACGTATGATCCTAATGCCGAGGCACTTACCTTTCTCCATCATCCGACGGCACACACCCACCTTCCAGAGCGCCTCGCAGCCTACAGAGCTCAGATGAGAGCAAAGGCGGCGTTGAGGAGGGTGTGTAGAGCGTGGAGCGTTATAGCCCACGAAATTCTCTACGAATTCGTGTGGATCGCGAGTGCTAGAGAAGGGAGGGAGTTGGCTGGAAAGTTGTGTGGAGATGTGGGCGCCGTGCCGTTGGGTGCAACCGTCAGTGTGGGGAGGAAGGTCGATGAGGCGAAGGAGAAAGAAACGGTTGACGAAGAAAGAAAGGGAAGCTTTGGGAGGAAGTGGATGGGTAAAGCGAAGCGCGAGACGGTGGCGACAGCTGACTCGAGGTCGATTATTTCAAGGAAGTCGTCGTCGTTTGCGTTGCCGCCGCCGTCGGTCGGTCGATGGATCAAGCGACTCCACGTTGAGACGCGGTCGCTCGAACGGTGCTCGCCCCATGATCTTCTCCTTATCCTCCAACATTGCCCGAATCTCGAAGAATATTCGGATTACAAGAGCATTCGTCGCCCCATGCATCCTCTCGTGCTCTCCCTTTCCGATGTGGCGCCCTTCAGCATTGGTTCGGATAACGAGGATTGCGAGCTCGTCGCACGTCAGCGCCAACAGCAGCAACAACATCAACAGGCGCTCTTAACTCCTGACGCGCTCCTATATAACCTCCTCTCGCGTCCGCTCCGTCGTCTCACCTGGACCAACTATGATTATGACTCGACCGATTTTGAATCGGGCGTTCGGTTCTACGAGGATGTCGTCGCGCCGAAGCTTAGCGCTATGGGCGGCCAACTCGAATACCTCGAGCTCGTACTCAGTGGAACCGCGATGTGGGGTATGGGTCAACGGTCGTCGATGGGATGGGGCGTAGGTGGGAATGCGGATGTGTTTGGGCAGGAGAGTCGTGGAGTGGGGGGGTTAACGATGTCGTTGGCGAAGAATCCCGCACAGGGGATATATGGCGCAGCAAATATGCTGACGCAGCTCGAGGCGGCGTATACGAGCACGTCTGTTACTGCAGCGTATCCGCCCTCGGTGGCGTCACTTTCTTTGTCGGACGGCGGGGAACCTATCACCTCCATCGATGGGTTCGCGTTCGCGTTGTCGTTGCCCTCACTTCGCGCTCTCAAAGCGACCCTTGACGACGCAACTTTCGTCGTACTCTCGACTTGGGACATGCCCTCTCTCGAGCAACTCGCGATCGTCGCTGCGGATTACGGCTACGCAGCGCCCGGTTTCCGACGATTCTTCGAGGTCCACGGGTCAAAATTGCGACAACTCGAGCTTGGTCATTCATCGGGTGCGATCGAGGAGGCATGGATCACGGAGCCTGCTGGGCAAAGCTATCTGGACGACGACTCCAGCGCGATAACGCTCGAAGCGTGGTGTCCTCTCCTCAAGGAGTTCATCTGTAGTGCCGACGCCGAGTGGAATTGGCAACGCCCCGATTGGATTGCGCCTCATGTTCTGTTGCCGTCGCATAAGGGCGTCAAGTTCATCGGGGTGAGGGATATGGAGAAACGGTTGATGAGTGATCTTGACGAAGCGCTGAGGAGGAGGAGAGGTGATGGTGGACGGACGAGGAGGGATAACTTTGAAGTCGTGGAAGGGTGGGAGGATTGGGAGGATGGAGACGAGGATGAGGAGGTTGAAGACCAGGAGGTTGACGAACAAAACGAAGAAGAGGAGGACGGGGAAGAGAGCAGAGAGAGGAGGGAGGATGATCCCTATTTTGCGCTCTTGCAGCAGTTCGGGAGTTTGCTTCGTCCCGAGGCATTTCCTGCGCTCCGGTACGTGCGCGATATGAGCTGGGAAAGCGATATCATGCGCCGTACATGTACGATGCGCCCTTTACCCTCATCTGCGATCGTCCGCGCCTCGCCGCCTCCACCCGAGCCTCTTCCTCTACACACCGCGTGCCACAACCCGCACGCTTCATATACATCCCCGTTCCTCGTCTCATCGGCGACTTCATCATCAGCAACGCACGGACAACACCAGCACTGGTGGAGCACGATGCCCGCGCAGAAGAAACATGTTTCGCGGGCGGATCTGGTGCGCAGTGCGGAGCGCGAAGCGGAGGAGGCGCTCGTGCGTGCGTATGGGAGGAGGGTTAACGTCTTTTGGAGAAAGGTGGTGCGGATGTGTCGTGGGCGGCATGTATGGTTGGAAGATTGCTTTGGTGTGAATGTGACGAAGGCGAATCTGAAGCAGGCCGGGGCGCAGTGAGTGAGCTGATGGGTTTGTAACTCTCTCTGGACTTTTTTTTCGCTCGTTGAGTTGCGTTTCGTTTGGACTTGATGTTTTTTTTTTGTGCTCGCTGTCTCATATCATCTCATCTTCTCGACTTTTTTATTCTCATTTTGTCGCATGCATATATATATTTCTGTTCTTTTTTGTCTCATTGTCATATACACACATACCTGCGTCGCCGTACGCTCGATCTCCGCTCGTTTTTATACTTATTTTCTCCTGTTTATATCATCATCGTCATATATCATTGTGATTCGCTTTCACTGGTCTTTTTTGGTCTTTGTTCGTGATATATACATGGGTTTCAATTACGTGCAATTTCAATGTTCAGAGGAAATAAGACGATGATTCAATCTTGACGATGCGTCTTCGATTACTGACACCATTATCTATAATCGGCCTCTATGAAAGCGTCGAAAAACATAGAGCTGAGTATCTCGATTGTTCGTTACAAGTATTTTACATAACTAAAAATTTGAGCTTGTATATCGTATAATCAACTTGACCATTCTGATTGAGAAGATGAGAAAGAGGGTCAAGGTATCAACTTGAATCAAACAGGATCGTGACAAAAAAAGGCAAGCGTGGTTATCGATTATCCGCCACGATTGACTCAAGGCCTCGACGCCTATTGCTTGCAGATCTATTCCGCTAGATCCATTGACGAGTCAGGAACGATTCGGAAGTCGACACTTGGTAACTTTCTGTTGAGTCCACATAAAACTTCTGACATTTTGGTCAAGGTCCTTTCGTCCTTTTCATTGTCGCAAATGATGGAGAATGTTTGGATGGGACATGCGATATCATCGAGTGCCAGCCAGTTATTCGAGATGAACGCATTGTGAATGAACTCTTCGATATTATCGCGCCACAATATGTCAACTTGAAAAGGCGTCAATAATGGGGCATGATTCCACATGGGACGAAAGTCGGTCAAGGTGGGAACGAGCGCAGGGATCGACGTGTTCCCGTCTCTAGACGTAAGAAAATTGTTTTCGAGAGAAAGAAATTGGATATTGGGTGTCGAGAGAAGAAATATGCGGATCAGGTTGAGCGCACGTTGATCCCCCAACGCAACGCCGCTTGCAAATAGTGAGGGAGAACGCACAGAAGGGAGGCAAAGGTTAGCAAAGAGTGAGCTGATATGATGCTCCTGAACTTCCAATTTCGCACTGAAAGCGATGTGCAGTGTCGTAAGCCTTCTAAGTATATATTCATTGGGTGTAGGTTCGACGTTATTGCCCGGTTGGAAATTATATCGTTGGCGCAGATGTAGATCAAAGTATCCCCACTGTAGATTAGGGAAAGAGCATATGAAGTAATACCAAGAAAGTGCTGGAATGATCCAGAGAACCAGATGTGGGTCAGCGCAGACAAATGACGGAGAATAATTGGTGAAGATGACAGAGCGGCATCGCGTATGAAGAGACGGCGGTGTAGAATTGCAGGGCGCGCGGGCAAGAGACCCAAAACACTTTGCGACAAGTCCAGTGAAGTGAGCTTTGTGGGGAATGAATACCATCCCAGCAGCTTATAAGCATATTTAGATGGTAAAATCCATTCAAAGATCCATTTTCAATTGCGTGAAGGATTTCGTTCCAGAAGAAAAGGTCAATATACAGACAGAGCCGTGGATGCGTATTTCAGAAGAACTTGCAGACCCCCCTCAACCAGGACGTTTTCGTTACACATGTAATCCTCATTAATATCGTCACTGCTATAGTCGTCAGCTTCATCAAATTAGCCTCGAGATGGAGATATGGCTTGATCGAGCTCTGGTTTCGCTGCCACCAGGCTATGAACTCGAGCTGGCTTGCGCGAATGGTGTATTGATATCCAGCTGTGATGTAGATCTTTTCCAAGGAGACGTTATACCAGATATGAATACATAGGGCGACGTGGCAAAGGAGCATTGGGGCGATTGTCGTATCTGGCTTTCTTAGGGTTAGGTGAATATTTCTCTGAGCATGTCATAGGGAATGGTAGACATTGGACTGAGGTCTTGAGTAGGCAACTCAGACGATTGGGCTATTATGGACGGACGGTGGAAGTGCGGAAGTAGCAACAAATGTCTTAGGTCGGTATGTACCAATGTGGGCGCTGTCGTAGTCCCTGATGCCCATATCACGATAACAAAATCTAGGTGTCCTGATATCGTCAATGCGACTGAACGCAGCCCTTCTCAAAGCTTGTGTGAGTTTTCTATTCAAAAATTTGAATTTTATGAAGGCTGAAGCGTACGATTCAAGTCGGCCTGCTCTTCTTATGCTTCGTTTAATCTCCATGCAAACACTGTTTTTATACAGTAGGATAACAGCTGATAGAGGATGACTTATTACCAGGACGTCTGCGTTCGTATAACCAGATTGTAAATTATCTCCAGAGTATCTCGTCAAAAATCATCGAGGATGTGTCATTCAACATAGTGACGAGGATGTCTTGTACTCACTTTCACGTTCAAACTAATTAGAGATCGATATAAAATGGTTTGTTTTATCTTTCAGAAAGTTGAGAAAAATCGAGTTCATTTGATCATGTGTATTGGCGCATCAAATGGCATTGATCATACCTCTTGCCTAAGCTCCTCTTTAATCACGACGTTTTCATCAAACTCCAATGAGCGCTTCAAGAGTTAAGAACGAGCGCAGGGAAGCAAATGGAAAAGATAACACTAGGTCCATTAAATCAATCACTATATCTCAGATCGTAAAGCTACGCATGTCATCCACGTATGTATGTACGCATCGTAAATTCATCAAGTCCAACGCTGAGCGAAAATCAAGGCCTCAAGTACCTCTCATGTCCGGCCGGCATCACATCCGTCATTCCCAATGCCCACATACTACCCTCCTGCTCCTTCAACCACACCATCTGCCTCTGCATATCCGCCAATGCTGCACGAATCTCAGCTGCGCGGCCTTGAGGCGCCGAGCTCGTCGTCATCGGGCTTGCGACGACGGGGCTGGACACGGCGGGGGAGTTGAGCGAGACAGAATGACCTAGGGTAGGCGTTGTCGAGTCGCGTACGGTAGGTGATGAGATTGAGCGTCCTACGGGGAATGAGACAGTGGTGGATGGGCTGCGGAGGCTCAGGCGGTCGAGCTCGAGTTGGAGGTCGGCCATTTGGCGCCGGAGCATTCCGCTACGGGCGAGCAGGTCCTTTTGGCGCCGGGTGCGGGGTGGGGCAGGGAGTGGGGTGGGTGCGGGAGAAGTTGGTGGTGCTGGTACCGCTATCGCGCCTGCTGTGGGAGTTGACGCGGGTCCGGGTGTTGATGAGGAGGCGAGGACGCCAGGGATAGATGCTGCGATCCTAGGCGAACTTAAAGGTGATCCGACGCTCCTCTGAACGACAACAGTAGCGATGCGCTTCGCTCGTGGTCCTTTGGGTGATGGGACGATGTGCCCGGTACCGAGGTGAGGAACTACCAATCTCTCCGTACTTTCTCCTTGATGTTCGGCTGAGTTGTTGATGTCATGTTCTGAATCAACGAGCCCAGCTTCGATATCCCTTGCGAACGTCGCACTCGCCCTTGGTTCGATGGGTGGGAGAGTCGGCGCTCGTTCGTTTCCCCCTCGTCCTCCTCCGCCTAATCCTAAAGAGGCGAAGGCGGCGCTGCGCCTCTGCACCATCATATCCCTATTGAACGTGAGGCGTTTACGGATGGCGTTGCGTTTGCGGTGGAGGAATATCGCGAGCGCTGCGAGGAGGGCGAGGAGCGTTAAGGAGCCGAGGATCCCGCCTACGAGGGCGGGAAGGTTCGGATGTGGTGTGAGGGATTTGGCGCTGGTGAGATGAAAAGACGATTAGACGGTCATGAATGGATAAGATGAGAATCGTGATCTTGGAGAAATGGACTCACGCGGTACGGCTCGATGTGGGCGTTGCAGATGTGGATGATCTATCATGACTTGTGGGTATATAGAGTAGATATGGCAGATAGAAAGCGAGATACGTACGTTGATGCCGTGGACGACGACGGCGATGACGGAGGTGGCATCGTTGTGGATTCGGGACCACTGTTTAAATCAACAATCAGAAATTAGTTGACACGGTCCGATAGAGGTGGAGTAAGATGAGAGGAGCGGAGAATGGAGGTGGAGCTACGAATGAAGGAATGTATTGCGATACATACCTCGGTGCTGTGGTCGTAATACCACTCGTTGTTGACGTGGCTGAGATCATCGTCGCCGTAGCAGAGGTAGAGCCAGAACTGGTGGTAGAGATAGGTGGCAAAATAACGATCTTATTGCTCGTGCCAATGTTTGTATTTCTGGGGCTCCATGAATTATTCCGAGGGTCAATTCCGAGAGCCCTATGGGACTGGGGTGGAATAAGTACTCACCTGGTGACGGCTTTGAGAACGAATGTGCTATAACGAACAAATAAATGAATGAACAGACGTGGAGAAGCATCAGCTGAATTGAACGCACCCAGCAGACGGAAAGACCACGTTCCCATTCCCAGAATCCGTACCCTCATCCAGACTAAGGTTAGCCAGTGCGAGACCGGCGTCGGCGTCGTTCTGAACAAGACGCAGGTCGAATGTTAAGGGTGACGAGTCTTCATTATCGCCTCGTGTCCATGCGACGAGCGTGGGGGCATTGGCGAGAGCTTGAGGAGAAACGACGATGGTAAGACATAAAGCATTAGATATGAAAAGCGCGAAGCTTGAAAAACTACATGGTGCGTCAGTAAACGTGTTCAGAAACGTTGACGGAATGAGGATAGATCCGGAATGCTCACAGAATGAAGAAAGCACATTTCATAGTTTCTGCACCAGGCAAGAAACGCCGAAATGAAAGGAAGTGACGTGAAAGAACGTTCAACCTACAACCGCACCAGGCGTCGAGGTGGTTTTTGTGAGCGTCTTGGGACCCAGCGTGTGGTCGGGGTGCAAGGAAGGCGTGGGGTGATGGCGCTGCTTGGGCATATAGGCCTGGAAATCGGAGATCGGAAATGATGGTTGTTGCTCAGCCTCTGATGTGTTTGATCACTGCCTTCACTGCCTCCGGATCGCATCGTGTATAGCGGTCATGACTGGAAACGGATCGTATGAATGGTAGGAAGACATCCTGGTCGTCGTTGGCAGCGATGATCGAGAGGAGGAGGTGGTAGTGGTGGGAATATGAATTTCAGGATACGTTTTGCCGCCTGTTACAGTCAGTCACGTCGCCGCGGTTGCCGGATTGAAATTCACATATGTGATTCACTTCTCAAGAGCAGCGCTTTTGCAAGTTTTTGGAACCACTTGATATAACCCCTCTGATCCAACTCACCCGGATGACCAACATAAATGACTTAACAACTTTTGAGATAGCGGTAAAGTTTTCATCGGTTTAAGTTTACAAATCAAGTACATGTCGTTCAATCTTGGTCCGTCTCCCTTTTCGGCGAAGTACTTTTCATCCTTATGCTCGAACATTTCCGTTGCTATTATTCTGAATTCTGCTTGTCCGCAACGTCTTTTATTTTCTCCAGCGATGTGCAAGCTAAGTATATAAATTTGAATCATTGATGGCCTCAATCCGTCGTCTTAACGGCTAAACTGGGAACAAGCGACTGTTTATAACTCCATACACGACAATGATGTCAGTTCGACATTCTGCGCGACTCGATTTACTATCTTCAAACGTCCATTCATTTTCTGCTATTTTATCTGATTTTATCTTTCTTTTCCTCGTTGTAGAAATGTTTTGCCGCTCGTGACTCGCCGCGGTGCCGACGATTATGTAATGGTTGGATTTGGACGGAGGGAACGACGGTGGGAACGACCATTCTAGCGCTCTCAGCGCTTACACACCTTTTCCTCTACCACCATGGGCCGCAGAAAGATTGAGATACAGCCCATTACTGTGAGTTGTTTTCCTCCAGTTTCGATGCCTGGTTAGGCGTCCAGGACGGTGGCCATCGTGCAGTGCAATTTTCGCGCTGAATGCTGTCTCGCTGTGCTCGGCGCTTAGGCGGCCTACGATAGTCCTCGTTGACGACGCCTCTCCTCCCCGCCATCCTTCAGCATGAGCGCAATCGCTCAGTAACGTTCCTCAAGGTCTGTACACGATTTCGCGAGGCGCTATTTTTAACGCTGACGTTCTTGGCAAAATTTCTCTATTCTTAACACCTACCTCTCCTCGTCATCCCGCCAATATACTTTTATCGCGCAGCGAAAGAATGGACTCTTCAAAAAGGCGTACGAGTTAGGCGTTCTGTGCTCTGTGGACGTCGCAGTGATCATCTTCGGTGAGTACCACTCTTCCATACCCCGACTATACGCCCCGGGCCCCGCTGTCCACCCTACCCCGCTGACCCTTGTTCTATTTTTATCACCCGCAGAGGAACGCCCTGGCCATGAGCTCAAGCTGCATCAATACTGTTCGACTGATATCCGCGACATCGTCCAGAGGCAGCTCAGAGTGCGTTTATCCCTTTTTTTTGCGATTTTTTCGTGCTTATCGATCGCACACGTCATCACAGCATCAGGGCGACAGAGACTTGAAAGGCCCCGCGGACTTCTCTGGCGCGGGTGGGCAGAAGTTCGATGATGCCGGCGATGACGAGGATGGTGGTGCGGATGAGGACGAGGAGGATATGCATGCGCCGGCGACGAGGGCGTCGACAAAGAGGAAGGCTGGGAGGTTGAGCATGGCGTCGGATAGAGCTTCTGCCGATGTACGTTCGATTTTGTCTTTTTGTGTATCTCCTTCTCATCTCCTACAGGACGAATATGTTCCACCTGGCCGCAATGGTGCGCCACGTATCCCTGCACCGCCCATGCACACCCTTCATACCTCTGGCACGCGCTTCGAAGATGGACCAGGTAGCAGCTCCATGCTGCCTATCTCGAACGACCGTGTCTCTTCTCTACGCGACCACGGGCACTCTGCGCAACACAATTCCAACTCTCGTTCTTCACCAACGAGTTCCTCGGGACCGCACAAGCGCGCGAGAAGTACGTTAGATGCCATGGATCCTGGGCGGAGGAGCCGATCGCCGACGGGCGACTTGATCAGCACCCGAGGAGGGAGCGAACTCTATCTCCCTGAGCAGGCTGGTCCGCCGCCCAGTGGTCGATTTTCCGGGTCTCGGGGATACGATTCTCTTAGTGCAGGTGGACAAGGACCGCCAGGCGGATATACTGGGCATTATACCCCGATGTTCCCCGTAGGAAGCCACGCCTCTCCGCCCACACCCTCCTTCATACCCGTCCATGGCGGCGAGTTCACACGGGGTGGTCCTCCACACGCATCGCAGCCACAAGCGGCGTTGCCCTCCTTCGCCAGCGGGGGACCGAGAGACGCACCCTACGCACCTCCAGGCTCTCGCAGCGGACGATTCCCCGAGCCGGGTTACGGCGGTCCTATGGACTCCTACTCGACCATGCGCGGACAGAGCGGTGGTGCGTATCCTCAGCATGGTCAGCATCCGGGTGCGCCACCGCAGCAGGAGCGAGGTGATATGTTCGTTGCGTTTTTGGAGGCGGATGAGAGGAGTCGTCAGCAGGCGGGGCACAGAGCAGGGGGTGGAGGTGGGAGTTTGGAATGGCCTACTCATGGTGGGCCAGGAGGGCCGCCTGGTGGGCACGCGGGGCATGGAAGGGATGTTGGGAGGATTTTGGAGCATGCTGGTACGTGTTTTGACTCAAACTTCCTGTGTTTTTTCTCCTGTTCTTTTGCATCTTTCACCCGCTTTTATATTTCGCGTCCTGCATTTTCCGTTCTATCGCATACCTTTCTTCTATATATTTTTCTTCGGGACCATTCCGACGGCATTTGGTCACACCATTTGCTTGTTCTTTTTTCTGTTTGCTGCGTGGTTGATGATCTTTTCTTTCTCTTTTTCCTTCTCTTCTTTTTTTTTTTTCACGTTCTTTCGGTCTCTATCTGTTTTTGCTCGATCTCTTTCTTTTCGAGCTTCAAATTATTTTTTCTTTCTTATCGGGCTTGTCAGTTGATTCAGTCGCATCCCTGATCTGTCTTTTACTTTCTTAATTAATCCTGAATTTCATACTAACTAATCACCTCTCTATCAGCTACACCGCTCAATCCAAACCCCAACGCGCAAGACTCATGGTTCGACGACATTTTCATGGGCGGCGCAAGTCGCGCAGCAGCCACCGCAGCAGCAGCAGGCGCGAACTCGTACCCACCGCCGCCTCCGCTTGCTGCAGCAGCCGCATCCCTTTCCGCTACCAACTCCATCTCGTCGTCCGCAACTGGGTCGCGTGGTGGTTCGACGCCGACTTCGTGGGATCGAGGCGCGGGTGCTGGCCCAACGAGCAGGGACGATCTCAACACGATCTTCGGCGCGTCGACTGTGGCTTCGTCTGTGCACAATACCAGGTCGTCTTCAGCTTTGAACGCGGCGAAATCCAAGACGGCGAGCGATACAGGTGGCGGTACGCCGAGGAGGTTGACAGAGGATGTTTCTATGATTTCTGTTGACGCGCGGCCTTCCACTGCTGTTTCTGCTGTTTCTGCTGCGTCCTCTTCTGGGCCTATTGCACCATCCACCGCGGGGTCTACCACCGCCTCCGTGGCTTCGTCTGCTCAAGTAGCTCAGGCAGCCACCGAAGCACCCGACGCCGAGATGCGCGACGTCACTTCTGCGACCACCACCGCCGCACCCACCGTCGCTGCCGGAACGGAAGGAGATGGAGAAGGAAGCGCGAACGACGCCGACGCCGACGCCGACTCTGATCGAGGCGAGCACGCAGAAGGCGAGGTGGATATGGATAAGCAATCGCAGCAGTCTCAGGATGCAGAGGGGGACGCGGACGGCGAGCAGGATGTTAATGTCGTTGGAGATGCGAAGTGAGCTACTGTCTTGCTTCCTAGGGGTCATTTGGACGTCCGTAAAATGTGTGCGAGGAGGTCGATGAGACGCCTTGCCACTTTCTTGGCCATGGGCGAACGTGGTTCCATGTTTCTCTCTTTTCTTTTCTTTCTCGAATCTGTTTGTATATTCTCGTCGAATTCTGTGATCTGTCTGTTGCGTTTCGCTATGATTTTTTTCTGTATGCTGCTCGTTCGACGATACATGATCGATGATACTCCCTACCTACCTATGATGTGCCTACATACTTATAACCGCGTAATCTTTCCGTTTGTGTCTCTGATATCGTTTTTTTTTCTTGTATTTAATTGTGATTTTTCGTCTTCAATACCCCAACGATTGTAAAAGGCCAACACCTCTTCGTTGGACATCACAGTGACAAAGGTCATTCGAGGCACTGCCTTCGGATGTTTTATCCAGACCGTCAATGGAAATTCACATCGTCTCTCTTTCTCTTCCTGCAACCACGAAAACCATAGCCACTCTTTGACTCTCTCGTCTTGATATCCTTCTGCGTGTAGATACGAAGCTGCAATGAGCGCCAAGGAGTATGCTCTCGCTGCCGCAACGACGACTCTTCCCAACCCGGTCCCGAGCCTGAGCGCTCGTCACGATCACAGCACGGAATACGACTCCCTCCTCGAGCTGCATGAGACGCAGGATACTGTTACTCCGCCCACGCAGGATGCATCCGTCGATTTGGAATCAGTGAGTGCGAGAGCCTCTGCAACGTCAACCACTGCCGAAGGTGCTGAAGAAGGTGCGAACGCAATATCCCAGCCTCGAAAACCAATGACCGATGCCGAACTCCGCGCTCTACGGGTCGTTCCCATCGACAACGTCCGCGCGCTCACCATCACATTCCTCATTCTCTCGAATGCCGCCATCGTCGCCGTATCCACTCATTCCCATGCTCTTCAACTGCACGAGCTCGCACCGATGACGCTGGCGCTCGTCAATATCTTCACGGGAATGACGCGGCTCCTTGTCGTGCCTTTCCTCTTCTTCCTGTCTGGATTCTCGTCGCAATTCGGGATGGCGGCGCATGATGGAGGCTCGCCTATTTTCTTCATTCTGAGGAGGGTGAAGAAGCTTGGGATCGCCCTGATTGGATATTTTGGGGCGAAGTGGGTATGGGGATATCTTCATCCTTTCATCGGTAGGAGCACAGTGGATGGCGAGGTGGTGCCGTATTACGCATCCAAGGAGGGCGTCGAAGCACTGTTGTTGGGTCCCATCGCCTATGTCCTCACCATCCTCGCTCTCGACTTCATCTACGCCGTCATCCGCTGTGTCCTTATCGCCACCGTCGAATGGGAGAGCAGGCGCACTTCACACTTCATCAACTCCGTGATGCGCTTCAAAGTCCTCAAGTACTGTGTTGGCCTCTTCGTTGAAATATGGGTTTTCGTATTATCAGGCATCGCAGCACGCCATCCTCCCAGTCCCTCATTCGGAATCGTGCGATGGATGTACGCCACGAACAGCGCTGAGCTTCATTTCCCAGTTCTCTACCTTGCTGCATACATCTCCGGAATCCAATTCGTCTCCTACTACAAATTCCTCCTCGCACCGCAGAACCCCCGCGTTTCACAAGCAGCACAGGCACGGGCGACGTTAATAGCACGCCCGCTTATCTCGGTCAGCGCACTGTGTTTGATGTATTACAACTACCCGAAGACCATTGCCGTATTCCTCGACATTCGCAGGCGTCCAACACTCACTCTTATGCCCGAAGGCCTTCGCAAACTTCCTGAAGAAGGCGCCGAATTCGTCTACGCTGTGTGGCTGACCTACGTCATCATCGTCGTCCCCGAGGCGCTCCTCGCCCCGTTCTGGACGCTGCCCTCATTCGCGAAGTCCTGGGGCAACTTCTCGAAGCATGCGCATTTGCAAGTTTATATCGGGATGGTGTTTATCGTGGGCAATGCTGCTCCGTTCCTCGATAACGTGTTCATGCGATGGGCGTACCTTGCGGGAGTGACAATGTTGGTGGCGCATTATTTAGGCGTCGGTGGGGTTTTTTTAGGCGATTTGTTGAGCCGAGGATGGAACGCGATATGGAAGTCGCGTACTCCTGCTCCTGCTGATGTTGAGACTCCAGCTGCGCCTGGTGAAATCGCTCTCTAGGCATTTGATAATGATCTCTTTCTCATTAGATACCTCTTCTGTTCTCTCTTTTGATGTACAACGTTTTTACGTCTATGGACTGTTCTGATTGTTTATCGCACCCAAATCGATGTTGTAGGAACGGTAACATATTTATGAAAATACCAGACCGACCAAAGATCAACTTTTGCGCCAAATTGCTACGGATATGAGAGGCTGAGCGTGGGATCATGCTGTGTATGGATTCGGCGTCGTCGCTCGGTCGTCTCTTTCTCCCAAACACACATCAGTCGCTCGTTCTCCCTCTAGATCCCTCTAAACCACTCGCAATCTCGCACACCTCCCACGTCTTGGTGTAAATCACCATGGCGCCCACCACTCCATTTGGTGAACCCGACAAGGAACATCCCAAAGGCCCGGAGTACGAATGCTTGGTCGATATCAAGGAGAAGGAGGACTTCGCGGCGGAGAAGCAGGAATCATACGAGGACGACACGGCCGACGTCGAGGCCGCTCATCCTAATGTCCAAGCGCCCACCGAATTACCCCAACCTAAGCGCCCTCAAGCGCCCTTGACTCACGAGGAGCGTCTCGCGCTCAGGATCAAGCGCATGGATAACATCCGTACCATCACCTTCTGCATCATCTTTGTCTACAACGCCGCTATCGAGGCCGTCCCATCCCACAAGAATCCCCAACAGGTACACGAAACCGACTCGAAAACCTTCATCATTATCACCTTGTTCTCTGTGTTCGTACGCCTTGTCGCCGTCCCAATGCTGTTCTTCGTCGCCGGGTTCACCTCTCACTTCTCCATGGTCATGCATGCGCGCTCGCCGCTCCAATTCGTCGTTCGCAGGACGTGGAAGACGGTGCTAGCTGTGCTTTTCTATCAAGGCACTGCGCGCCTCGTGATGCTTATCAGACCACTGCCTCCAATTGATACAGCTTCCACGACACCGTATTACGCTACTCGCGAAGGGATCCAAGCCGTCCTGAACGGACCCACGTTCTACGTCGTCGCCGTTCTCGCACTGGACTACACCTACGCCTTCTTCCGATCCATCAACCTGTTCATCGCAGGCGACAAGCCCACACCGTTAATTCGCTCGAAAGAGCGCTATCTATTGATCAAATTTACCTTATTCATCGGCCTGGAGTGCTGGATTGGCATTACAGGATGTGGATTATACGCCCTTTTCCCGAGGGTGAGCACCATCGTCGAGCCCTGGATCCACGCCTCGAACGCAGCCGAGCTCCACTTCCCGTTCCTCTTTATCATCGCATACATGGGCGGCGTCCACTTCGTGCACTACTACAAGTACATCCTCGAGCGCACCCCAATTCTCCAGTGCACCCCAAGATCCAAGGACAGCAAACACCCATCGCGCTTCTCTCCCACATCCATCTTCTGTCTCCGTGTCAGTCTTTCCACCGTCATCCTAGCCATCCTCCTCTCCAAATACAGATACGCCTCCACCCTCATGACCTTCCTCGACGTCCGCCTCCGACCCACACTCGCCTTCTCCAACCGCTTCGCAACGCCCAGCTACACCCCCTGGACCCTATCTATATTATCCGTCGGATCACTATATGATCCGATGCCCTATTTTACTTCTCATCTCTGGCTAAACCAATGTCTCTGATTCTTTCAGTATCTGTTAGGGCTATCAAATCATCATTTTTACTTAGGGTT
>MU155415.1:0-42473 GCA_015484465.1 Pholiota conissans
ACGTGGGGGACCATTGCTTATCAGCAAGGTGACTAATGGACGACGCGGACGCGATGTGAGGTCTTGTTTGGTCCACATCAACGAAGTCGGTGCTGTTTGGATACGGTCCTCTAATTTGCCTCCAAATCTTCAGTCTTGGTCGAGTCGACGAAGATTCGACATTGAAAGCTTGACACTTTATAAATTGTGCATATCTCGTCCAAACTGTGTATCTCCGCTCACATCTAGAGCTCAATCCGAACTGCAGCTGCATTCACCTCCCTTGTACGAGTCAATTTGAATCTTGGACGGGACAACCGTTGGTATGTTTTGTCACCAGGCTGATGATAGACATACGAACTCAAACTTGAATTATTGAAATCAGAGCATTACAGCGCTTCAGGTTCCCAAAGCCTCTCTGCATCGGAGGGCGTCATCACCATGGCATCCAGATCCTACGTCTGTGACTCTTGCCATTACTGCAACTATTTTGGCAAAAAAGAATATTTGTGCAATCCTACGCATATTGATGCATGTTTACCATGTTTAAAACTTTTCGAATTGGAGGAGAAAATCAAGGAAACGCGAAAGATGCTTGTTGAGCTAGCAAATGAACGCCAGCAGTTGAAAATACGGGCGAACCACAATCACGACCGCATCATTCATCACCTACCGTTAGATGTGGCCGGAGAAATCTTTATGCAGTGTATGCCTGAAGACGTTGAAAGCATTTGTCTTGACAATGCGTCCAGGTACACTCTTTCTGCTCCATTTGTTTTATCGGCTGTATGCAAACAATGGAGAACCATGGCTCATTCGACACCTCAACTTTGGAAGGCATTGCCTCTATGTGGTGGTGAAGATTCTGAAGATCAAGAGTATCCCCCGTTTCCTGCAGCCGCTGTTGTTGAAAATTGGATCGAACGCGCAGGCAATTATCCTCTTTCGATCAATCTTTGTGTTCTACACGGAACGAGCGATTCGATCAACATCGCTTTCCCAGAAATAAAGGAGCCTACTTTGCTCATGAAGATAATTGGCATTCTCAATCGGCATTCCGATCGCTGGGTACATCTGAAATACAAAGGTCCATCCTATCTATTGTCATACATGCCAGACGACACCTACGTCCTGGCCCAACTACGACAGCTTCATATATGGGTGTCTCGTGGTTTTACTGAACATTCAGTGCGCCAGCATAACCCGTGCCCGACAACACTTGATTTACGTCCCGTTGGACTAAAGACACTTTCAATCATGCATCTCGCAGTCGAAATGGACAATTTAAAGCTCCAGCACCTCACTGAACTGGTATTAGGAACTACCTCTCTTTCTGAATGCTTCGAGGCTCTCCAAAACTGCCCAAACATCACGCGGTGCACCTTCAGACGGCCTGCGAGACGAAGCTACCATCACATAGCGCCATCATCCACCATTGTTCACCATAATCTCCAGTACCTTGAAATCACTGGGTCGTTTCTGTACCGGGAAGTCATCAGATATCTTTCATGTCCTTCTTTGAAAACTCTTGCAGTTTCCCCAAGCATTATGCCTGGAGGAATGCCATTGATCACGGAGTTCCTGGAGAGGTCAAGATGTTCTCTGGAAAGCTTTTATTTTAAGAAAGTAACGCTGTCAGATGCGGACATAGATCTATTATGTCAAGCGATGCCCACCTTGCAACATTTGCATGTAGAACTTTTCAATGCACTGTCAACCCAAACGGCAAGAAATCTCTTTAAACGCCTGGCCGAATTTTTAAGTGTCGACGAAGGAAAGGAGCCGCGTTATCTTCCATTCCTTCGTAAATTCATCCTGGGAGAAGATTGTCAAGACGACGTGTCACATTGGAAACTTCTCCCTGAAATCTTTGGTACTTTGAGTCCTACTCCAGGCAGCTACTTGGTTGAACAGCATAGACATATGCTCGAGTTCGTCTCGGTGTCCGTATCATCCAATCTTGCCCAGAAACCGAAATCTCAGATTTATGAAACCCTTGGGCGAGATACGTTGGAAAGGATTCTCAATTTAGAGGATGATGATATTGGGTGGCAATTGACGTATGGTGGGGACGGAGAAGATATAATTGACGGTGCAATGGAGTGGTACAGAGAGAAGGATTTGAAAAAGAATGTCGAATAATGTTACCAAGAGCATCCAATAGAGTTAATGGTCTTTCGTTTACCAAAATCATCCTAAAATGTGTATATATATGAGATCACGACGTTCATCCTGCGCACCAAAGAGTCGGAAGGAAGAAAAGACAACTCGACTGCATTAATAGAAACCCTTGCTATACTGGTTCATGTAAGGGACAATCAACTTTCCATATCCAACATCAGGCTCGGTGTTATGGGGTGTGACAGATTTAGGGCGTGGTCCTGGACCATACAAGGTGCAAATTTCGATAGGTACTTCCTGGAGGAACTTCGTTTCCCTAAATTCAAGAGCGGTTGCTTCAAAATCGTATAACATGACGGAATACTATCAATGATGGACGACAGATAATGTTTAGATGAATAAAGTAGCCCCGCAAAACAGCGGAAAAGAGAACTTACCCTCAATCTGAAATTTCCGAGCTCCGTGTTCGGATACATCGCAGGTTTCAGATGCACTTCTCCGTTCATGAGGCGCACTCCCCCAGAACCTGTGTTTTCATCTGAGGGCCACCAGACGGCGCGTTGAGAGTAGTCGAGGTAATCTCTGAATGAATTGTTGTCGAGAGCATTGCTTGCGTGGATGTGATCAACAGTATATCGTCGAATGCGGGCATGTATAGCCTTCGGATTTGACAATAATTCCAGCACATTCACATTGTCACTCTCGAATTTCAAGAATAGTGGGACAAAGTTCCCCGTTGTGTATGCGAGCTAGAAAGCAAGCTTATCAGAAGCCAAAGATTATATTAGATCATGTGTTGAGACTCACTGGTTTAGCCAAGTACAGAGTACACTGAAAAGTAAATGGTACCGTTTTCGAAAGAATCCCCTTGATTTGGAGAGGGCCTTCGGTATGCCAACCATCAGGATAAACGGATGGACTGAGAAGAGGAGTTCCTTCCTGGTATACTACTTCTCTGAGAGGAGGGAGGGCCGGTGGACTAGTAACTCTGACATACGTGAATGGCATGGATAAGCTACAAAAAGGACGGGATTACATGTTTATTCGATTCCATTGAGAAAAAAGGGATCGTACGTCTTGTCGGTCGCTAGAAACCCGCGGCGAGCAACCTTGACCCACACCGTGTACCGTATAGTAGCGCGAATGAACTTTTCACTGAAGGACTGGGGGAGGGGGAAAGTCCGCGAAGTTTGTTTCTTCTTTATTTCAACTTCTTTTGGCAAGTCGAACGAAATCGGCCACGTGTATCCGCCGTGGAGAGTGCCCTTGAACGTCAATTTCTCCACCGGTGTGCTATCGTCGAAACTTGGTCGGGGTTCGCCGTCGGTAGACGACCAGATACTGCGTTCTTCCTTGAGGAAGAAATAGTTCTCTTCCGTACCGGTAGTCCCTCCCAGGAGAAATTCACCGTCCACCTGCAGTAAGAATGCAATCTGAGATACAGGAGAGCAACGAGAAAACAAACAGACGTACGCCAAAAGAGACTGAAGTGATTGAGTCGGGCCGATCCAGCTTCAAGGTAACGTTTCCTTTGAGAGGCGACCCTTCTATCAAGGTGGGCATATTCTTGGATAGGGCGCTATCGAAAAAAAGGTTCAAGGAACCTTCAACCCTTTCCCCAGGTTTGAATGAGATTGAAAACTCCTTCATTTCTCTTTGTTTAGAGTAGCCGTCTTGACGAACGTATGGCGGCGGTGAGTCCACATCTAATAAGTCTTCCATGTTCTGAGTGTCAAAAGGGTTTTGGAACGTATGGAATGAGGGAGGTATCGTGAATCAGTGGTTTGCTGGGTAGGAACCGACACATTGGAGGCACCTCTATATATGGCGGTCACTGTTATTTTAATCCTAGATTGCAGGAATGATATCAAAATCACCTAGGCATTCCATTATGCGGTATCAAACCGTACTTTGAAAGATATTCTTGAGAATATTGATGAAATCCGCGTTGCTTTTCAGCGCTCGTGACCCAAGTTTGGCACTCTTCAGATTCGCCAATACTTCGGGCGTAGCGCGCGTGGGTTAAGCTGGTTTACGTCGCCGAAAAGGATGATTGAAACATATGTTATGTTTGACTGCGCAGGAAAACCATGAGGGATACAATAGAGACTGAAGAGATAGCAAACATAGTCTACTCAGATTAGACAGTTGGCTATCTGTGATATAGAGGACATACCTCCAATTGGAAAGAAGAAGAACAGTATAAAGACGATGTCAAGACTCAAGAAAACCGAAAATCTTCTCAGCGGGGATTGTATCTGGAGTGACTTGGATGAATTCAAAATGAACAGAAATGCTCATCACGCTCATTTGTGTTTATTTGGATCGCGCCACATCAACGCGCGCTCGATGTTTTTATGCGTCTTTCACCTTAACTCTATCATCGGGCGATGTTCCTTTTCATCGACTACATGAATTTCTCTTCTTTAGCTCATCTTTCGATTCCTAAATGAATTAGGCCGTATGGAAGGTCTTTCATTCGAACGCCTCGCTACGCGGGCAGTTATGTAGAAGGCGGAAGATTTTGCTTGAAAACCGTTTCCGGTTGTGTTTTCCGTTCGCTGGCCGTGTCGTGGGTGCACAATTTCTTGCAGACTTAGCCGGATGCCCATAATTTTTTAGACACACACAGAGCCTTTTTATAACTCGGAATACTTGTCAATTTCATGTCATGTCATTATCAAGGCTGGTTTCATTTTGAAAGTGAAGCGGCCATCGCGGCTTGACCGACTCTGCCAGTGCTTCTCATCAGTCACCACCTCTGAAATTGAAATTCCGTACTTGTATTCGATTTTAGCGGGCCATGCGATTGAAGGGGTTTCATTTCGATTCGACAATGGAGCTCGTGATTGTGCGTATACTGGAATGAAATTAAACATCGTTCGATTTTTCTGCGGAGACCCTTTTACAAGTAATGAAGATGCAGCACTTCACTCAAGACGACCTAAACGGTTCGTATGTCATTGAGGGTGCACTTTAAAACGCTGAGATTAATAATCTTACGATTGATTAAGATCTGATAACTTCTAGACTTGCTATTGGGTAAGGAAACCTTTTGGACACATCCTCAGAATTTATGAGGATGTTAAAAGGACTTACTTGCGCCTCAAGTCGCTCTTAACCGTCTTTTGAGGTTAGCCTGCAGGCATTTCTCAATGTGTGCCGGAATGCCGCAAGACATCGAGTTGGTAGGTTCGATGTGGGGCCGCGATCACCCCTTTCCTATCGTCGCAACGATGCCGTACAAGTTCTCAGAAGATGGGTGATGTATTTAGACCACTCTCTTCACAGGCCACATACAACACCATGGTCGCCTTCTCTGCCCTCCCGGCATACCTCGACTGGCCTGCCCAGTTTTGCGCCTTGTGCTCAGTTGCAACATATATCGCCTCAATCCTTACCTCCAATGTCTCCCACGTTGACCGTCTCTGGACGTTCTTGCCGACCATATACACTGCGTACTTCGCATTCTTGCCAGCGCTCCCAAATGCGCAGTCATTCCTCGTGGCGCCTTACGCACCAAAAGCTCTTGGATGGGCAGCATTGAAGGATTACAGTCCACGGGCGGTGTTGATGTTTTCCTTGATCTTTGTGTGGATGTCTCGGTGAGAGAAATCATGAAAGGAGTTGTCGCAATATTGAACGTGCAACAGGTTGAGCTACAATGCGTATCGACGTGGACTATTCAACTTGTACGTGTACTGTGCTTGCTGGTGTTTGATCTTACGGAGACTGACATATCTTTAAGTCATGAAGAAGATTATCGCTGGGCCGTTTTACGCCAAGAAATGCCACCCTGGCAGTTCCAGGTTCTCAATCTCACCTTCATAGCCGTCACACAGAACGTGCTCCTCCTTCTCCTCGGTCTTCCCGCTTACACCGCCTCCGTCCTGCAACCGCATACCGCCCTCGGTACTTCAGACTACGCTCTTGCTGCAGTAGCACTGAGCTTGTTGGCAATCGAAGCCACAGCGGACAATCAACAGTTTGCGTTCCATGCATGGAAGCACGCCTACTTGGCTAAAGAGAAAGCGAAAGAGAACGGAGGCAAGGCAGAGGCGGTGAAGAAGTACAATGCGAAGGAACATTGGCCAGGTTCTAGGTTGGCTTGGACACCTGCTGATGCGAAGAGAGGATTTGTCACTCGAGGGTTGTGGAGGTATTCGAGACATCCAAACTTCGCCTGCGAGCAGAGCTTCTGGGTATGTATCGAACAATCCTTTTGGTTTGCATGTACTGATGCGTGTTGTTTACTAGTGGGTGATCACTCTCTTCCCTCTTCTCGCACCGGACGCGCCTTCCCTGCCCGCACTATCTTCCCTACCCAGTCTCCTTTCCACCCCCGCGGCTCTCCTTCCCACCCTGTATTACCTCTGCCCTGCCCTCGCGCTTTCCGCGCTCTTCTTCTCATCCACTCAATTCTCGGAGAAGATCTCCCTGTCCAAATACCCCGAGGCGTACAGGGCATACCAGAAATCCGTGGGCATGTTCCTTCCTCTTGGGACCTTGGAAAAGTCGGTTATTTTGAAGTTGACGACCGGGAGCGAGGACAGGAAGAAGTTATACGGACTCGTCTGGGGAAATGCTGTTGCTAGTGACAAGAAGGAGTGAAAGCTTGGGTGAACGACCGGGTAATCGTTCGGCCTGGTCTTCAAGCTTTAAGCTTCAAGTGCCCAGGCACAAATGCGGGTTTGAATGTCTACATTATATTGGACTTGCGGCGTGTCTTGGTATATTTCCCCTTACATTTCTGAATGTACATCTGCTTTGAATAGTGTTCTAGGTCTATGTTTTGTACATGTACGCATGTACTTTTCTAGGAAATCGTAGTGTGATGAGAGCTATGCTCTCTCAGTGTTCGGGGGACGTGGTCTGAAGGTCAACTTGTTTGAGCAGATCGTCCAGCGGAAATTCTGAAGCGATTGACAGTCTTGACTATTGAGGACGCTTCGAAGTCAGTCCCCATCAGAGACGATTTGCGCCATGTGAAATCTGAAGACTTTTTCACTTCAACTTCTGACAGTGCAAGAAAATTATGTACTGGCCATGATTATTTGCGGTACGTCCTCTCTCGATACTTACGACTATTTATTTATTATATTATATTTTTCTTATCGTTCTTCGCTCGAAGTGAATCCCCCAGACAAATTATCAAGTGGCATTCCGGGTTCAAAATGAGCTCCCATCAGGCACCCAAAGCAGAAGTATGAGTGAGTACTTCGAATTACAGCGATCGCGCAATATCCGATTTATGATATCGACGAAGAGCTTAACGCACTTATCTGTGAGTATGTTCACTTGTCAAAACCTACTCGATAAATACCAAAAGCCCGTCTGCTGCAATTCGGAGGCGCTCAAGGACTCCAGGAGGCTCGGTGTACATTTAAAAGTCGTGAAAAGCTGGTAGCAATTCTTCACATGCTGATGAAGGCAGTAACAGCTGAAAGCGAAGCGGTGGAAGTAAGAAAGTCTGTACGCCAAGATGCGCCACAGCATACTGAGGATTTTCTGTAGTTGCCCAAGCAGGTTGCGATGATCATTATAATTATTGTCAGCCACAAGGGACCTAGATTGGGTCACCCGCGATGAAATGGAGATTTAGGCGGATGTAGAAAGCGTTGAGATGTATCTTCAAGTCGTCTGTCTTCTAAGTCTCTGCATGCATTGTATTTTATTCATTGCCGTAACATCTTACAAGGGCATCCCAGTAGAACATTGAAAAAACTTGAAAAAAAACAGGTATTTCGAGGAAAACATACCACGGTGTAATGGACATAGTTCGGTTTAATTAAATAGTTTGATCGATCACCCTCGGCGCTAGAAAATAGCCGGTCTTCACCTCTGAATCGTGATTCGTGAGCAAGCTTCACCGGCAACGGGTTACGGGAACTCACCATGTTGTGTCTGTCATGGCTGGTGAAATTCAGAATTTCTGCACGACGCAGGCGGAGGAAAATTTAGGCGGCTGCTGTGCCTTTGCTGAGGCTCTCGGCACGCGCGGTAGGTCACTAGGTGGATTGTAGGAAGTACATATCAGGCCCCCCCCCCCAACGTCGAATGCAGGGTTTGTTTTCCCCATCCCCCCAACTCGAAGGCAACGCAGGAAGGAGATTCGAAGAGAAAGGATGCCGGCGGTCACTATCGCGAATACGTTTGGCGCGCTGGAGATTGGGTCGAGTGTCGCTGTGTTTTTGTATGGGATCGTGACGCTGCAGTGCCATCTCTACTTTGCTAGATTTTCGGATGATAGGCCTGTGTTTAAGATTCTGGTGCGGTTATTCTCTCGTTGATTCTGCGTAGAAGAATGACATTTTCTCTGTGCTCGATAGATCGCTTCTATTTGGTGAGTGCTATTTGTTTTTCGACTGGAAGGAGCGTGCTGAATTTACTGGCTCATACTCATAGGCTACTTGAAACGGGTCATACAATCGCGATGCTCTACGAGGTGTATATAACCACGATCATTCTGTGGGGGCAAACGACTTTCGTTGTAAAATTTCCTGCTGTTGGTGTCGTGATTATCCTAGGAGGAATGATCACTACACTCGTTCAAGTGCGTATTACATCCCTTTCAATTTTCCCCTCCATAAACCAAGTTTGAAAACCGACGCAACGCCTCGACTAGACGTTCTTCTCTTACCGCCTTTTCGTCGTTCTCCCAAAACCATACAACTCCATCGGCATCGTCACCGCACTGACCGCGTTCGCGCGTTGCATCATGAGCACGTATGGCGGCATTAAAGAGATCATCGTTCCGACCTATGTCGACTACGTGAAGGATGTAAAGTCTGTGATAATGGCGGTTATGTGCATGGGCGCGGCAGTTGATGTGATAATTGCGATGGCGTTGATGTATTTCTTGTTGCAGAAAAGGGATAAGACGATGATTAGGTGCGTATCTGTGCTTAGTTGGTTGTGTGTATCATTGAAGTGGAAGGAACTTTTTGGTGTAGATCTGTGAGACTTATTGATCGGTTGCTTGGATTTACTATTCGTGAGTTCTGCCGGCGTATGGACATGATCCTTACTGACCACTCAAATTTTGGAAGGAACTGGTCTCATCACCAGGTAATTCAATGTTTTTTCTGTCAACTTCGTCTGCTATAATGTTCTGGCTTTACCGTTTAAAGCATGACAGCCGTTCTTGTTGTGATCATCGTGAGCTCGACTTATCATTCCCATCGCTCGCGTTCTGATATTTTGTTTAGTATTTCGCGCGACCCAACGATTGTAAGCGCCTTACGCGATGGATTTAAGCGCTGCTAATGACGTCGACGCAGTAATTTATTTGGCGGTTTATATGTCGCTCGCTAAGCGTTAGTCTCCTCATCATCTCTTGACTTTGTAGCGCTCAATTTTTTCTATTCGACAGTGTATACGAACTCTTTACTTTCATCGTATGTCCGTCCATTTCTCACCTCTCATGTGGTGGCTGACTGCCTTGCGTACATGTAGGCTCAACGCACGAAAATCACTTCGAGACGAATTGAGCAAATCTGTCTCTGTCGAGGTACCTCGGATAACCACCAGTTCTCGCGCGGTGAGTGTCCTTTTTTGCTCATCGAAACTATACGGGGTAGTATACTGATTGCGATTTTAGGCCTTCAATAATCCGATATCAATTGAGATGAAGACTGTCACCGAATACCAAGGAGATAAGTTCTAGGATTTGGAAGGAAAAGAGATTGTATTCGGGGATGAGAGGGCTGTCCTCTGGAAGCAGGGATGGCGGATTAACTGCCTTTGTAATATACCTCGGATAAATTATATCATCATGTAGTGCATGCACGCTCATCGTAGGAGAACGGAATCCTAGCTTATTCAACTATGGAATACCCGGAGTATGATGGATGGATGCTCGGGACCTTCGTAATTGTCAGGTGAACGTTGGCGCTGATACCACATGGCTTGAGGAGCGTAATCTGCTCCAGTATACTAATACTATTTGCTCCAGTTCTGCCTGCAGAATCTCAAACACGATCAATCCCACACTTTGCTATCAATAGCCCGGATAAATAGCACTCTGCCTCACGCCTAGCAGTCTATTAGACTGATGAGGTTATTATAGGCAACGTCAAGAGCTATCTTTGAAGTGTGCGAGCCTCGCGCTTTGCGGAGCCTAAGATATTCCGCCTTAAGGCGTTCTATCATAATCGAAATCACACCGCAACCATGACTCCATGATCGAATTTAAGCGCCTTGCCCTGCATCTGCGCCATCTTTGGCACGCGCGCCTATCGTATACGTATGATGCCTCGATGGATATATGTACGTGCGCCTTGATCGACCGTCCGATGTGTTTTCAGAATTCAGTGACGTTGTGGTGTGATGTGATTGTGATTGCATTCCAATTATGCGTTTATATTGACCCCGCGCGTGGCGTTCAAGGTGCATACGGATAGGGGCTTTGGAGTTATTATTGGAGTTCCCTTATTGTCTCGAGACCAAGGCGCGTTTTGAGCTTCGAATTCTTTGGGTGCAATGGTGGGGTTGGATATGCTCCGTGAGGTGGTGCTAGAAGCATTGGGAGTGTGGATTGATCATTGCGGGATTTGAGCTTGAGATTGTGCTTGGTGCTTGGTGTAATGTGAGGAGCTGCGGATGTGCCAACGGAGGCTGTTTTGTGTAGATGAGTAAAAGCCTCGATCAATCGAGCTTGAGAATGGGAAGAGCGGAAGATGGTGTATAATTGAGTCGTTGGGTATGTCATCGACACGACATGCGCACATCACCGAAGTCATGAATAGATCTCAATAGACTTGAGAGCGTTCTTCCAAGTCTGGGGCAGTCCATTCATTCAGGGTAGATATAACGAGCGTGCTCGGTGCTCCAACCCTCTAGGAAATGAATTCGATAATGATAAGCTTCGGAAATAAGCTGGCAAAGATGGAGGTATCCCTCCGCAGATGTAGAAAGATGCGGGGACAGCTGACAGTGATACACAAGATTAGACATTGAGCGACACCGGCTGTGCTTCTCAGAAGCTGAGAGGCTTTGCAGGTGAATTGGGGTGTATTTATAGTGGATATAGCGCTAGCTAAATTGACAGGATGATGTGATGGTGAGGAAACCGGGCGAGGTGTGCGTGCATAGATGGGGGTGTGCAGAATGTACAATGGTATGGAACGGCATTGCGAGGAGGATGTGGGATGATGCAGACATATATTGGCTGTGTAGCTGGATTTCTGGCAGTGCACTGCAGAAGAAGAGAGGATTAGAGTGTCTGACAGCATGGGAGCGGGAGAGGGTCACGGGGCGACGGCATTGTCGGCATGCTGATAAGATGGTTTCAAAAATGGGAGCGCTGTGCCCCTCTCTCTACGCTCCCATGCACCACGGCCTTCAGCACGACCAGGCCGCCCTCGCTGCCCTCCGCGTCCTCCACGACGCCCCCGTCCCAGTCCGCGCCCTCGACCCCACCACCTTCGCCGCCCTCCACCTCCAGCACACCCTCGCACACCCCCCAGACCACGTTCTATTCCCCTTCCTCCACGGCCTTGAGGGCGATAACCACGCCCAGAACACCTTCTTTGCCTCCTCCAACTTCGCCGCCGCCTCTGGCTCGGGCGGCGCGCGCGCAACTCAACACACCCCGCACCAGCACCATGCCCACTCCAAGCGCATAACGCCACGGGTGCCCCAGTACCGCGGCCTTGTCTGGGTCGTGTGCGAGGAGGACCTCGAGCGCGCCGGCGACACGGTCACCTTGCGTGTCCTGAGGCGCCGGCCGCTGGAGGAGGGCGGCGAGGGCGGTCCAGTGCCGTCGTCGGACTCCGACGAGGATGAACTCGAGGATGACAGCACTAGTGATGCCGAGAGCTACCAAGACGACTTGGCTCTAGACGAGGACGAGCAGGACATGATGATGCTCGTTAACCAGCCAGACTCACTGTCGCTCTCAGCATCGACATCGACCTCCCCTGCCTCCCCAGCTT
The DNA here is from genome assembly GCA_015484465.1 of Pholiota conissans. Lineage (NCBI taxonomy): Eukaryota > Fungi > Basidiomycota > Agaricomycetes > Agaricales > Strophariaceae > Pholiota > Pholiota conissans. The sequence goes on from MU155415.1 coordinate 12,036, forward strand.
CGCCCCCACTGCACCTGCTCCAGACGCCTCTTCCACCACCGCACCCGGACAACATCACCATTGCTTCCGAGGACGCATATATTCACTCTCCCTCATCACCCTCGACTTTGAGTGACCTCGGCCTGGGAATTACACTTCCCGAAGATATGGGCCTCGTGGCTGGAGGTGTCAGCAAGAAGGGCTTCGTGGCCGAGGGCACGGACAAGGACGCGAGTAGTTACGAGGGAACGCATATGCATCCAGTGGCGCGTAGATCCACAGCAACCACCGAAGAATCTTTGAGTATCCCGTCAACATCAAGCTCTGCGTCGAGTTCCTCCTTCGCCGTCGATCAAGCGCCTCCTCCCATCTCTGGCAGCTTGGGACTGTCACTTGCTGTCGACGCCCAACCTTCAACGTCTGGAGATTCGCAGGCAACTACCACTGTTGCAAGTGAGCCTCAGTCTAGTTCATCCCAACCCGAGTATCCGAAGCTTAAACGCTCTACGGATCCCAATGCTCCGCCGCTGCTGTGCTCGACGTTTAGGCCGAAGGAGTTGATAAGGAGGAAGCGAACGGTTGCAGCTGATGGTACCCCAGGGAAGAAGACTGCCACTGGAAAGGATGGGGTGAAGGATGAGGACTGGGAGTTTGTTCCTGCGCGTGTGCCAGATGGTATATCGTTGAGGAATTTCGGGATCCAAGTGGTGAGTGCCCCACTTAGTTCACTCTTTCTTGTCCTTTTCCATTCCCTCTTTCTGTCTCACTCCTTGTGTTCGTAATGCGTCGTATTTGACATGAGCATCTTGGAATTGTCCCAAGTGCATGAGAGAGTGCATATATCCAAGATATTGCACATCGACTTTCCTTACTTCTGCATAAACAGTGCATATATTCACTTCGATGATTGCCTTCCTTCTTTCTCTTCTTATCTTTCACCACATTATATCCGCATTCCTTGCGTATGCGTGTGCATGAATCGGACTTTCTGGTGGCCCGCAGAAGACGATGGTTCATCCTTAGACGCATCTTTCTCTGAACGATGCGTTCGGGCGGGAATCTGTTCACCCTCTTTCTTGATTTCATATTACTCGAAATGGCTTCTTCCCTTTGGGATGAGAGCATATCCCCGCATATCTTGAGCATAGCGACGGCCGCCAACTGTTCTTTTGGATGGGAGCATATATCTACAAATTAGCCTAGGAGGATCAAAGTTCTTTGATCGCCGTTCTCAGTGCGCTCTTTTGTTTCTCCAATTCTCCTTCAACCCTTTGCGTTTACTTTTGTCGGGCGCTCTGTTATTGACGGGCTGCAGTTGGTGTTTTGATGCTTTCCCAGAAATATACTTACAATTGTGATTTCTACCATTTGAATTCGCGCTTCTCTATTTTTCTATCATATTCCAGATCCTCTGAACCATCGCTGACTGTCTCTTTTTTTATGTTATAGCCAATATACGCAACGCTTTCCGATATTGTTATATATTCACCGTATGGAGCAACACCTGCTGCAATTGCTCTAGCGCGTCGTTTCCGCGCCGCCATCCATGCAAAGCGCCTGGAGCGCATGCGTGCGGCTGGCCACCTTCCTGAGACGAATGCTATGCTGTATGAAGACGCCGTCGCTGCCGCAGGCAAGATCAATGCGGATCTTTCCCATAGCAAGGAGGGATCTGCTTCGGAACGCAATCCATCGACATCTGCCACAGAGGGCGATGATGAGGATGGTGGTTTCCTGCACTACAATGTCTTTGTCCTCGATGCCACGGAGGATGAATTGCGCGCAGCGGTACCGCATCTTATGATGCGATCCTGCGGGTCTGGTGTACCGGGGGGACTGCTCCCTGCTGCAGGCCCCATTGCCGCGAAGAAACCTAATATGCCATTGTTAGAGGGCGGAGCGCATACGGATGGGCCTGATGGGCATTTATTAGAATTAGGGAGGATAGAGAGAGAGGAGATGAGGAAATCAGAGGATATGGCCATGGATGTCGACATAGACGGGGATGGGGAAGGCATGGATGTGGATTCTGAAGGACCGAAAGGCAAGTTGAAGGAGGAGAAGAAAGAGAAAGAGGAGGACGACCTGCATCTTATTCCCAATACGGTTGACTTTGCGCTGCGTGAGCGCGAAGAGATGCGCGATTTGACCAAGGCGTCCGAGATCATCAGCCTTCATCCTGATCCATCGCCTCTACCGGTGGGGCCTATATCTTCGTCGTTGTTATCAGGCTCCAGCATCAATGGTGCATCAACTCCAAGCACAGGCTCGTCCATAGGCAAGCCTAGTGTGCGTCGCGTCAAGTCAGATGCGCTGAGCGACGCGACTCCGGCCTGGGATCCACGCGTGGGGCAAGTGTACTTGGGCAACTCTGGCGATGTTCCGCTCGTGCCTGACGTCCCCAGTCAATTCCGCCATGCCGCTACACTGGGACACGCTGCGGAAGAGGCGGCGCGCTGGGATTGGACAACGCTGACTAAACATCTGTGCGGTGTTGAGGGTCTGAAGGAGGAATACGAGGCGGATTTCTTCGATGGTCCGGCCGACGCTGATGAGGATCAGGAAGACGCTCAGGACGGGAGAGCGCAGCCACATGAAGATGATCCGTTCAACTACTCAGCGACGAACGACCCTGCGCTGGGCTTTGGGTACGATATCTGTGTGGAGTGCCATGACCTGGCCCCGTTCCCTTCAACGGCGCATCTGCGCGCCGCAGAAGAGCATTTAGCGACGCTAGATGTGATGTGGCGCGAGAGATGGGAGAGGGCGTGGTATGCCCAGCAGGAGAGGAAGGCATCAAGGCAGGAGGAGAGGGAGAGTGCGGCGCTTAGACCGAACGGGAGTGCGTTGGATACGGAGTCGTCGGATGAAGGCGAGGGAGGTGACCGTGGTAGAGAGCGAAGGCGCATGACGCGCAGTGCAGCACCTGGCCCTCCGCCTCCTGCGCCCCCGCGTCCGCCACCGCATGCAAACGCGGTTATCCATCTGCCATTCCCGAGTTCGCCATCGAATACGCAGGCGACGATGGTGTCGCTGATGCCCATTGTGCGCTTCCTTGAAAAATGGGTGAGGCCCATCCCGGTACCGCTGCCCCCACCCAAAAGTGGTCTCGTCATTGACACGTCGTCGCGCCGTTCGCCTACGCCACCTGAATTGAAGAACCTGCAAATGATTGGTACGGTCGATCCGATGAAGAATGCGGCGGGCGCTGCTGCCGCGTCGAGTAATACTGGGTCGAGGCGTTGGTCGTCGGTGACCGCGCTGATGCCAACTTTCCCTTCTTTCCCTGGTGCGTCTGCGAAGGAGCAGTCGCCACCGCCACCGCCTGCTATTCCGCTTCCTGCGCACCCACCATCGCGGTCGCGTGCCATGACGTCGCCATCTTCCCAGCCCCATCTCGCGCATCCGCCGACGCCTGTACAGGCACGCACGCGACCGCTCAAGATTTTGTTGTACTCTTCGGATGGGTATACCGAGTCGTCGGTGCCTGCGCTGTGTCTTCTCATGGCGATCAAGGGCCTCATGCTACCCGAGGCGTATCTGGAGTTGCAGGTTGCGAAAAGGCGGAGTTTCTTCGTGTATCAGGGTGATTTGGGCATTTTGCGGAGGGTGGAGGGGAGGTTGAAAGAAGAGAGGGAAAGGGAGAGGGAGAAGGAACGAGATAGGGAGAGAGAGAGAGAACGTGTAGCGGCGGGTGCTTATTTGTCGTCGTTGAGCACTGCGACGATTAATGCGAATGGGAAGAGGACGGCTCCGACGCCTGTGCCGACGCGAGGCAGTTATTGGATGGGGTCGAGTAATTCTTCGGGGACGACAGCGTCGTTTTCCAGCTCGGCGACGCCTACTCCGCGCCCCATTCCAAACAGGGAAAGCTCGTCCACGTTTATAGGTCGTCCCGCCGCGAAGTCAGTTTCGTTTGCTCATGCTCCGCAGATCATGTCTCCATCACCACAGTCCCCTCCTACAAGTTCCCAGCCTCAACTGCAAATTGCAATTCCCAGCCCTGCGCCCGTCGTAGAGTCGCAGAACATCACTGTTTCAGCTACGGCTAATCCCACCACAACGTATGGTGGACAGACGCATTTCGAGTTTGGCAGTCTTCCTGCTCAGAACCCGCCACATCGTCCTGCATTTTCTACGTCAGCTTCCGTTCAGCATCCCTTGCCCCCACCGATTCCGCAGCAACAGCAGCAACCGAGTACGGCTGTTGTAAAAGGTCGCCCTAGGGCAAGTACGAGCCCGTGGCTTCCTAGTCTATTTGGTGGTGATCACCAGTCGTGGTTCAATGACCCTCGGTTCGATGGCAGTTTCCCAAGCAGAGTCCTGCCGTTCCTCTATCTTGGAAACTTGTTCGTGCTTTTTCTTTTCGCTTTTTTGTTTAGCAGTTGAGGCTAATTCTGTGATTATCTAGGAACCACGCATCGAATGTGTACATGCTGCATGCTCTCGGTATCACTCATGTCGTGTCTGTTGGCGAATGCGCGCTCGTACCGCCGCCACACCATATCAATGGCGCGACAGCGGCGTCGTGCCACCGCCCTGGTCCGGGTGCGCATTTCGTGCCAGGAAAGGGTCCCGGTGGACAGGGCTCGCTTTGGATTGAGGAGCGCGAGGGGCGCATCAAGGTGTTGGATATCAAGGGCGTTTGTGATGATGGGATTGATACTCTTGAGCCGCAGCTCGAGCCCATTTGCGACTGGATCGATAAAGCACGGCAGGAGGGTGGGCAGGTGCTCGTTCATTGTCGCGTCGGGGTGTCGAGGAGCGCCACTGTCACTGTATGCTTTTTCCTCGTCCTTACATGACTGCATGACTAAAAGATTTTTGTGGCTTTAGATCGCATATGTCATGAAACACCTCGACCTCCCCCTGGTTGATGCATATCTCATTGTACGCTCGAGGAGGCTTTCCGTCCTGATCCAGCCCAATATGCGCTTGCTCTATAACCTCTGCGGATGGGAAATCAAACTTGCCAAAGAACGCGCGAATGGAGACGAGCGCAAACTAAAGAAGGAGCTCTGCCGAACGCTGACGTGGCCTTATCTGTCTAAGGAAGTTCATGCGCTCAACGAAAAATATCTTCATTGAGATTGCGGCCAGGCTATGTCTCCTGTCTTCGAAGTTTATGAGCCAATCCACCCCACTCATTCTACCATCCTCATCACTACCATCGGCTCCCCATCAACCACAATGAAATGTAGGGAGCTCAAACTGTACAAATATCTGGGGAGCTCTAACTTCACTGGCACTATCAACCGCGGAATACATCATTCCCATCTCTAGGGCACATTCCAACTATACATTGGGGCATTCTTATTTCTAGCATTGTTTCTGTACTATCACTTCTTGCCCGCACGATTTCCTTGTATGTATATTATGTTCTTGTCTACTTTTTTGTCTCTTTCTGTTTGTTTTGATCTCCACTCCCGTGTCCTGCGTGTGTATATACATAACCTGTGTTGTCTCGTGTTCTTGTTGGTTTCTTTTCTCTCCTTTATGTATGTCGTTGTCTTCTTTGTGCATGTCATTAGTTCCATTTCACTTTGCATTTTGTTGTAAATACGCATGAATCCAAATCTATTCCGTTTGGGTATTCTCCAATGAACAGATCATTTCTCCCTTTTGCTAGGTATTCTAATTGCACGTTAGCGACGCCTAGGTTGACCATTGTTCTTCCTACCTCGTCGATATGTACTACCGTATATACTCACAGACAATGCCGTAAATCAGCAAAATGGTAACACTCTTGAATACTAAGTTCGACGCCAGAAGCCGCTTGATTAGGCGGTAAAATGGAAGTGTTCCAGAGTATCCCGTTAGGAAAGTCATCAAAATTTTGATCATAAAGAATGGACATATAACGACGACACCACGACACTGCCTTGGGCGCTTGTTGCCTTATACTACCAATATTTTGAACGCTAAGTCGGCTTTGGCCGACTGCATCAAATGCGTTGTCCCCCAGACACTCTGTACAAAAGTTCGCTAGGCGAATAATTACCCTCATCGAGCTCAAAAAAGGAAGGTGCAGAATGCCACCGATGATCAGGAAAAATAAAAGCAGATGTCAATGTCATTGGAGTCGCCGCTTTTTGCTCCCTTGGGATGAAGCTCACGGATTTCGACATACTTCGCGACAGACGATGACAAAACTCGTCGCCCGAAAATAGATCGTTTGTTTGACGATTGTCGCTCTTTTCTTCTTTATGACGCGTACTAGTGATTTGTGGGGCGCATGGGCGATAACAGTCGCAATGGGGGTGAAGATGTCTGATGGAAATATTTTTTCGAAGGTTCGCGGGAGAGGCACTCAGGTACTGGGAAAGTAAAAGCCCCAAGAATCAAGATAGAAAAGAAAGAATAGCATATCTCGTATCTTTGTACTCCACTCCTTTACATTTGTAAAGACATATTATTAGCAAGCGATTTGACAGCGACGAAATCCGGTCTTTGACCAGCTATCACCGACAGAAGGCCGATAGCTATTTGACATGTTTGTCGTCGCCTAGCGCCACATTCAGATAACAATAATCTTCATGCATCCAATTTATAGACTACAAAAAAAATGTCAGCTCATTCGAAGCATGCGCTACATGAAGAGACCAGATTTGAACTGACCGCAGGCACCGCTCCCAGGTTTTGTGGCAAATATAACTTCGTTCAAGGCACTTCCTTCCAGATTCTTGTAGGGTAGATAGCTCGCCTTGACCTTCTGAATGAAGTCGCTGACTTTATCTTCGGCCACAAGCGAAACGGTACAGCCGCCCCATCCTGCACCTATTGAAATAGGCTTTAGTTGAATACCACAAACGTGCATGAAGAGTACTGACCTGTGAGCCTGCTACCATATGCACCGGCTTCTCGAGCGATCCTAGTGAGTTCGTCCAATTCAGGGCACGAACACTCAAATAAGTCGGAGCAGCTTGATTGAGAATCATTCATAAGGCTGCCCAATTTCCTGATCAGCGCAACGTCTTTTCCATCAGACGCTCCAGACTCTGCGGCCTCTAGACAAGTACGTCTGAATTGAAGCACACGGCGAGCCTCGGTTAGAACATGCTTTGCACGCCTATACAATTGGAAATATGTGGCTTCGACTGGCAATAATGCGGATAGTCAGATCGGGGTAGGAGCCAAGCCATCTGACTTACTGTCGACCCATGAAAGATACACTTCGTGGAAGACCTCCTGTGTCAAACCGGTCATCCTAATCATTTCATCCATAGTCACTCCTAGTTGCCCATTTTCAGAGTTCTCCGGTTTCAGAACGTCGAGCTTTGGTTCCAGTTCTGTGATGGCCTTTTCAAGAGCATCGGAGCCCATGTCTTCTCCAGGAGTTTCGCCAGCGAAACGACCAACGACCTCCCTATATGTGATCTTGTCCTTGTCACCAATCTGGATCCCTACAGATTTTGCCAGGATATATGCCCCGACAAGCGTTTCTACCACACGCAGGTTATAACCTCGTTTTGCGGTCAACACTTTGTCGGAGACGACAAGTGAGTTCGCGCACACAAAGACCGCGTGTGCTGGGACAGGTACGACTGAAGCAGATAGAGAGGGAAAGAAAGTAATATACAATGCCGAAGATGGATCAGACATGACTGAGGCTGCTTGGTCCATTCTAAGAAACGAAGTCGTTAGATAAGTGAACTCGTCATTGGTCAAGACTTACCCTCCACTATTGACACCTGGGGACCACGAAGTGTCAGAAAATTGCGACGCTCTGAATCCCAGACTAATGCTTACCAACTCGCTTCTCGTTTTTCATGGACAATTCTACCAATCCTCCTTTATTGAGAGTACTATGGCCGACGCTATCTGCTAGCTATATTTCAGAATTAAATTGTCAGAAGAGATATTTTTAGTGTGTTCAAACGATCTACCTTTCCATTGACAGCTAAAAATGCCAAGGTACTCGCCACAACCATCGCGGCACTTGATGATAGCCCAGAGCCAGCTGGAACTGATCCTGTCACCAGAAGATCGACAGGACTGGGCGATTCTTCGACACCGGAGAAATGATAGTTTAAAACGCCCTGTACGTTATCTGGCGTCAGTAAAAAGCGCAGTGGGTCCGCGGAGAAACGCATTGAAATGTACATAATACCCTGCTTTGACATAGCTTTCCCATCGAAGTTCCTTCACGTTGATATCAAGGTGCCAACTTTCGACATGCGCGTCTTGATCGCTGACTGGCTGGGGGTCTCTCAAAGCGGGTGCAAAGATTTGTCGAGTGTATTTCGGCAGCAAGTTCTCCGCTACGACACTTCCAGGCGCGTCCGGGACTCCTTGAGAATGTGAGATGGTAGGCGTGCTGCGAGCTCCGCACGCGATGAGAATATCTCTTTCTATGGCTGCTGGTAAGACTCCGAACAACGCGTAATCGATATGCTCGCCTGCGCAATACCAAATCAATGAAACCCACTCTGGTAAAATGAAGGTCATAGTACGACATACCAATCAAGCTATGATGTCACAATAGGTCCGAGTCAGTGCATGTTTTGTCACTGAAATAGGACAAACCCCACTTTACACGCCCTGGAGCTCGTGCGATGTACGTTGGCTTCCTTCCAAACCGTATCTCGAACTGTTCGGCTAGATCGTTCCACCTCTTCGCGTGAGGCAGAGCAGCTGCGGCACTTCCAAACACATCGGCCAGGGTATGGTAGACAGGGATGTCCTGTTCAGCGATCATGATTGTTGATAACGATGTGGTGGTTTCAAGCAGAGCTTGAAAACCCGTATATGTTCCGTTTCAAGTCGAAGCAAATGAGCCTCGTGATCGGCGATGTCCTGAAGCCATGTCTGGAGAAGAACTCAGTCCATTTATGTCTTTCTAATTACAGATAAACGATCAAAGAAGTTATAAACTCACATGTGCAGAAATTAGGACTCAAACCTCTCCTGCTTTGCCTTGACTGCCGCTGGGTGGTCTCCCTCTTCCGCCTGCTTCGAATTTTCCCGGTCCGAAATCGGACCGGCTTTCGGATTTCAGAACGTCTCGATAATATTGAGTAAGGATTTCAAAGAAAGCTGAAGGCACTGAAAATTGAGGGAACCGGTACTTGCAGAACGGTAGACGAAGGCGTTGATCGTGTGCAGCAACCAAGTTGCTTTGATGGGCTGTCCAACTTTGGTCTTATTTGGCCTCCAATATCCTCAGCACAACGTCTTCACAACGTCTTCGGTAGTTGCATTGAATTTCATTAAAAAAAGCATCATTCAAAGTGACCCTGATTCAGTCAGAAGCATTTTGCTATAACTACTAGGAGAAAAATAGTGTGCAAATGACCAGTGCATTGATTCGAATTGATCGTCAGTCAATAAAAAATATGTCAAGAGAAACCGACATTCATCCCAATGAACGGGATACAGTTGGGTGACATACGCGCTGGATTTTAATTGGTTCTCAAAATTCTATGCAGGCTTTATGCGACTTCTACACACTGAATCCGACTTTTTAGCAGAATTAGTGCCTGTCCAATAGATCAAATAACACGGCACGTACTTGTACACCCAATATTATAGCTAAGAGTCGTCTTGAATTTACTTATGGAGTGGGTGTTCGACTAATAGTAAATAACTTCATCTTATGGTCCAGATGAAGACAAGGTTGGAAGCTGACGCAATAATTCTGCTCGAAAGATAGTCAGAAAATTGGCCCACTTCTGTCAGACTTTCCACAAGGAACAAAAAAACAAGTCGCAATGAGTTCAGTCCTATAGGAAACTTTGCACCTTGAGCCTTATATTCCTGAGTCCGGACTTGAGGATAGCGAGCAACGGATCAAACGGTTTCAGTATCGGCATCAGTTGATGATTGGACATCAGTTGATGATCGGATTATTTGCCGATAAATGCCGACGGTATTGAGTCCCTGAAACAATTTCGCGAAAGTCGTCGAGTCACCTACTACGATAAATTCAGTGAGTCAGAATTCCACATCTCACTCCTTTCATTCATCCCAAAATACCCTTCGCAGGAGAAGTGGCCCAGCGGCGACCACCAAATACCCAGATTCTATCAGAAAGCAGATCGCTACCGAAGTCCAGATCCCTCTAACAATGACAGACGTAAGGAGTTCACGATCATTCATTGACTTTTTTCATCAACCTCAAGTCATCATCAATAGAGTCGCGAAACAAACGTAGCCAAAACAGTCAGTTAAGATGGTGCTTGGGTGCGATGCTTAGAGGACTAATTCGACCACAGATCAAAGCCCTCCCGAAAGAATTCTACGCAACCTTTCTTTCTGATGCTGCGAAGGAGCGCAAGCCCAGTGCAAGTAAGCACACATCCGATTACATCGTACCATATTGTGTGCTTATAGGCCTAGTTCGTGGCTTGTTTCCTCTTGAGAAGGTCCCGGGGGTGATATCGCTTCTTGCTGGAAAGCCCAACGTGTCCACGTTCCCATTCACCTCATTGTCCTTCAACGCGCGATCGCCTGACGGTGATGGAGGAGAACGGGTAATCAATTTGGATGAAACAGATCTTGCTCAGGGACTGCAGTACGGTGATACGGCTGGTCTGAAAGATCTGCTCGAATGGATCACCCGTTTGCAGGAAATCAACCACGGGCGCCAAAAGGAGGAGGGGTGGAGAGTGTCTATTGGTTCGGGGTCCCAAGACTTGATCTTCAAGGTAAGGTCCCTCTTTTTTTTCCGCACTTCTCATCTCAAACACGTGTTTCTTCATGCTGGTAGGCTGTGGCCGCTTTGGTCAATCCAGGAGAGTCGGTACTCGTCGAATCGCCTGTCTACGCGTATGGATCATTCCACCAACTTTTTTGTGATCACCGTATTGATATTGAAGCTTCCATTAATAGCGGTGTCATTCCCATGTTTCAAAGCTTGCACTGTAATCAAATAGGTATTGATATTTCGTGTCAACATTTTTATCTTGTTAAATCCGTTTTTCCGTTGTATTCAGAAGTGGAAACAGACTCTGAAGGAATTCAGTCATCCTCGTTGCGCACGATTCTAGAGCAGTGGCCAGAAGGAAAGCCCAAGCCCAAGGTCCTCTACACGGTCCCTGTGAGTTGGTTTGATTGTTGCTTCGTTTAGAGCGGGGCATTGAGTAATTTCATCTAGTATGGGTGCAACCCTACCGGAATGACGGCTACACTTCATCGCCGTAAGGAAGTACTCAAACTGGCACGCGAGCACAACTTCCTCATCCTAGAAGGTGCTGTCCCCCACATAATTCTGTCCAAATTTTTGACACCCATACGTCCTATGTGTAGACGACCCCTACTTCTACTTGTACTATGGGAAGGCTCCTCGTTACCCGTCCTACTTCGCACTCGAACTTGAAGAGCCAGAAGTCGGCCGCGTACTCCGATTTGATAGTCTTTCGAAAGTATTGTCTGCCGGTATCCGTATTGGTTTTGCCTCGGGACCCGAACCACTGCTCAACGCCATGGACCAACACGTTCGTCCCATTTCACTGACCCTTTCTCATGGACCACTCACCAACAGAATATTCCCCCAAATCCTCGAAATCATTTCTCTATCGCGTCAAAAACTCGGTCCTATTCGTCTTATCGCTTCCTAAACCATCCATGACTGGGACCCGGTCCTGCACGGGCGGATTGAACAATTGATATCAATAGACGGCCACGTCCAACCTCCAGACTTCTTCTCTCACACAAGTCATTGTGGTCAAATTGCTCCGGTCGTGGGGCCACGACGGGTTCACGACTCACACAGAGAGAGTCGCTGCATTCTACAAGGGGAAGCGCGATATCTTCGAGCGCGCGATGGAGAAACATCTCTCTGGACTCGCCGAATGGGAGACTCCCGAGGCGGGCATGTTTTTCTGGTGCGTTGATACCTTCTATTTCTCTCCCCGCCATATAATAGCTCAATATCGACGTATCAATCTCGATTATGGAAGGTTCAAGCTCCTGACTGGTAGCGGCGACAATGAAAATGCGAGCAGCGGCGATTCCAAGTCAGTCATCGAGACCACAGCGTTTGCGAAGGGCGTTCTTGCTCTCCCTGGAACTGTCTTCCTCCCCAACGGCCGTCCGACGCCCTACGTGCGCGCTTCATTCAGCCAGGCCAGCGAGGAGGATGTCGACCAGGCTCTTCAAAGGCTCCGTGCCGCTATTCTCGAGGCGAGGGCAGGCACCTCGGAAATATTCCCCATTTAAAGATACAGCCCAGGCATGGTGGCGGGATCCCCATGCGAGCTTCTTTATCTTTATCAAAGATGCTCTCCGAGAGTGGGCGCCGCGGCACTCAACACACGCAAAGGTATAATCTACCATCTAGACGGCGGGTAAACGCATCTCAAAAATATATATCCAACCAATTATACAACGCGCCAGTAGTGCATGAGAGACAGATAATAGACTGATAAACACAGAACCCACCTGCGCCGCGAAGGAGCGGGAATAGCTTTTTGTGATTGGGGACTACTGTACCACCAGAAACAGAAAAAGAGGCCGCTCTACATGTCGTCCTTCCGGTTCAGTGTCCAGCTTGTGATCAACGCGACGTGAGAAGATCTGCACTTTTGAAGCTGAAGAACCTTGCCATTGTCGTTTCGTGGTTTTTTTCTGGTCGCAGATCATGACGGGCCTGCACGTTAGAGAGGGCCTGGCAGGTGAGGGCGTGGAGTTAACGGTGTAGGCTTCATTGTGTATCACATTCGGGATTTGCATGAGGGCGAATTTCAGGTTCCACTCACTTGATGCGCTCGTCCTCCTAGAGCAACGAAAACGGTTGGACTGTTGTCTGAAATACGTCGGCTATAAATACTAGAACGCCTTCTTCGGACCCCCAGCACTGGTAGAAGTGTGTAGAAGTATTGAACATCATAGATAGAATATTCCAGCAGTTGGAATGCCCTCCGTCGTGGGTAGTGGTAAAACCAAAACAATGCATCTCATTCTGAATCTCTTCAAACTCGCCACTGTTCTCTCCTGCACACATACGTATGACATTGACGTTTTAATCTCGCTAAGTTCTGCTCTTTTTCTATATGTATAGCCTACCACTATATGGGTTTGTACGGTGATCTGCTGTCATTCTATAGCCCCCCCTACTCCTTCCTGAATGACTCTATTGAAAGGACTCGGACACGAACACTAAAAGCTGCATAACCTTTGCACCCCGTAAAGTCACATAACCGGCCCCCGGAGTATGTGTGCAAAACGAAATCTGGATTTTACCTTTGCGCATGGCGATAGAGGCTCGCGAGTTGTCCAGAGGTTCGGCCGTGAAGATGGTCCTTTTATGATGATGGTGGGTAGTAGATATACACACAAGCCCAGCCGTCTGCACGCTTGTGTCGCTTACTGCACCAATGGGATGCATGCTGCCCAACGCGCACACACGCCGCTTAAGATCTACCTCTCGGAGTTGTCTCGGGGCCTGCCCAGCAACCGCGACGCGACGAAGGTACGTTTACAAAAGCGGTAATATGCCAAATTCACACAAATTCGGGGTCTATGTCGCTTTTTAATTGATGGATCTGTCGTCCTCCGTGTATGTAACTTTGGAGGTCGTTAAGTAATGGGGGTTCAAAGTAGTTAATATACATATACTGTTTAATGGCCCGTCGTGATCGCCGTAAGTATGCGTTTGCAAATGTGATGTGTTCATGGATCAGACTCAGCGAGCGGCGACGAGGAGGAATGCTATTTTTGCTCAGAGGTTATTTTTTGAGTTGGCTCTGATGCCTTCAGTCGACCCCTATGAGGGTACATACATAATACAGTTGCGAACAAGGAAAAGGGGGGAGAGAAGAATGGGGCAGTGCTCCTGGGCTGGAGTGTTTTAGAGTTCGAAGACGAATGGGTTCGTTACTAGGCCCATACCGATCAGAGGGTTCGATTTTATTGAAGGGGTTGGGTTTTCAAGTTCAGATGGCAGATGTAACAGATGCATCTAAAAAGTGGTTCTCAGTGGCTCTGGCGCGTTCGGCGGCTTGGCCTGCATGGAATGCTGTAGAAGGAAAGTACTCTATATTTACCAGAATTCTATGATACAATCTCGCAGATTTAATGCTCTAGACGAGCTCTCGGTGTGTGCTGCTCAAAGGATGACCATCATAAATTTGGATTCAATGATGTATTTGCTGCGGGGAGGCGGCTTGCGGTGCCCACTGGCACCTTCAGGTTAAAGAACCGTTATATAGATGACCGTCCGCGCGATAAGCGTCCATGCAGGTGCCACAGATGATCTTGGCAACAGCGCCGGGCTTGGAAATAGAGAGGTCTACATACGCACCGCAGGAAGATGACGCTGGTAACATGTGTTAGTCAACTTTAAATCGGGAAATGGTGTTTACTTGTAGGTGAAGTAGATACGCTGCGTCGTGGCGGCGTGTGCGTTCGCGTGAGCGAAGAGTTGTGGACGTGCCAATAAGACTCCGAGTTTTGCTTACCGTATGTGCTGAAAAGGGTAGATTTCGCTTCTTCGGATTAATTGTGCGGCAGGGATCGAAGATGGGCTGCGAGATCGCTGATGGGGTGGTGGGTGTGTAATTTGATTGTTGGCGTTGTAGATATGGTTTTGGGGGCCTTTTTCTGTTCTTTGTCTGCGGCGTGCGCTGCTCCTTGCAGCCGGAGACGCAAGGCCGTATAAAATACGGATAAATGATAGGGATTACAGTAAGTTACGATTTCCGAGTATTTAATTTTTAATTTGGGCGTGAGCGCTCGAGCTTCGAGTCTTGCTGTCGAAGTTTCAGTTTCTCTGTTCAGGCGCGGGAGCCTGAAGGGGCGTTCGAGGGTGTGTTGGAAAGGGTTTATGTTACACGTACTACCTAATATAATTGAGAACACGACATGATTGGGCGAAATAAGGGTTTAGAATGTTCTGGGTTAAGAAATAGGGTTCTGATCTTTGTTACCTCGTGAGATCATTGGTGGCTCTGTCGGATTTGGAGTGTTCTGGAGAAATTGTAAAGCCTGATTGCGTCTGTGGCGCCATGAAAAGACGAACAGGTCTGGAAGGTGCCAGACATGCCGTCTCGGCTTGCTTACGGCGACACGGCAGAGGTCACGAGCAGTCACGAGCGGTCACGCTTTGCGTTACAAAGCCTCTGTAAGACTCGGGTTCAAATTGAAAATCAAATTCACATAATGAACAGTTCCATCCTTAACCCCCAACTACCACCATCGAGATATCAGTAAGTCGAACGAACTCCAGAAGGCGCAGAAGCTAATCCGTTTGCAGGATTTGAACACCGCGCAACTTGTACGTGGTTCGCCGTCTCCTGTCCCTGCTTTAATCTGAGCTGATCTGTGATGCCGTACCATTAATAATACAACACATTCTGTGATGTCGATTGTTTTTCCTTTCTTCGCTAGAATAATCGCCATGGCTATGAAAGAAAGCACTGCTCCCGTCGAGGCCTGCCGCCAAGTCAAGTGCGAGACTTGTGGGAAGATAACGTGGGCGGTGAGTTGGTTGGTTGCTGAGGAGGGTGAGACGGGATGTACTGATTGTGCCCTCTTTTTTTCTGACAGGGTTGCGGCCAACATGTTGAGGCGGTGAGTTTGTTTTAGGAGCGGAATCTGGGGTCGGACTGGCTGACGTGTTCTGAGATCAGGTTATGGCTGAAGTGAAGGAAGAAGACAAGTGTACCTGTCCCAGAGACTAGAATGGAGAGTGCGGCGGTCCCCGGGGTCTCTATGTAATACCAAATAGTTTATTAGAACAATCGAATCCCCTCTCTTCCCTATGGCTGATCTCCACGCTCGTCCCATCCAGCCCCTCCTCTTTGATCCCGACCACGACCCCCTCACCACCCAGCGCCTTGATTTCGTGTACCATTCTGACTTTGTCGCTGAGGCTCAGCGCCCCCAGCTCAACAACTACATACGCCATGCACAGATCGGCAGAGGCCAGCACGGGAGCGTCTACCTATGCCATCGCATTGACCCCACTCTCCCCATCGGCGATCCCAACAGGCGCATCCCAGTTGCAAGTAAAGTTCACGCCGCATGCTTCGCGCACTAACCGCCTCCACACAGGCCATGAAATCCGTAAGGCGCGTCAGTGCAAGGGCAGATAAGATGCAGCAGCTGCAACGCACCGACCTGCCCAAGTCAGACCACACCACCGTCGCAGACAAAATTCGCACAAAGGAGAGGCAGATTAAGAGAGAGATTGCTATCATGAAGAAGCTGCGCCATCCACACGTCGTAAGGCTGTACGAGATCATAGACGACCGGTTGAGGGAGAAAATATATATCGGTGCGTGTTCTCGCTCTACCCCTATTTTAGGCGCTTGTGAGCCCCGCAATCGCCGTTGGTGGCGGCCTCGTGTGGCTACTTAACATATATGGACATCCAAGACGCGCCTATCTTACGCAACCGCGCGTATATGCATGCTAACAGCGGTCATTCACAGTGATGGAGTACCTGGGAGGTGGAGAAATCAAATGGCACGATGAGGACCATCGGCCTGTCCTGACGGTGGCACAAAGTCGTCGCATCCTACGCGACGCTGTGCTTGGGCTCGAATATCGTGCGTCGCTATACTTCTCGCTCCTGACAGCAGTGACTCAAATTCCAATTATCCCAGTCCACCGGCAAGGCATCATCCACCGGGACATCAAGCCCGCAAACATGTTCTGGACGGACGACCGGCGACAAGTCAAGATCGGCGACTTCGGCGTATCCCATTTCTGCTACGCCCAACAACTAGGGGAGGACGGCGCCAATGCCCCTCCCCGCGACCCTCTCTTCCAAAACGACGTCGAGCTCACGCGCCACGCAGGGACGCCCAGCTTTCTCGCTCCCGAGCTCGTGTACGAGTACAGCTACAACCCACTCAGCAAGAAATACATCTACGTCGACGACCCCACGAAAGGCCCTACTGCGGGCGACGGGGAGCGCACCAATGACGACAAGCGGAGCGACGATCCCGGGCCGTCGCGGCCGCCCAAGCCCAAGATCACCCCTGCGATCGACATTTGGGCGCTCGGCGTCACCCTCTACTGTCTGCTTTTTGGAAACACGCCTTTCCTCGCATACACGGAGGGGCAGCAAAATGCGCACGAGTATAGGCTGTATAATATGATTTGCAACGCGGATTGGCAGGTACCATTGACGATGGGGTATGACCGCCTTCCGACGGGAGGGAGGCATCCCACAGGCAATTCTGAAGGCGCGGAGATTATTGAGCTGCTGGATCAGTTTCTGCAAAAGGATTACCGGGATCGCATTACGCTAGAGCAGGTTATGGTGCGTAATTTTAACTCCACCCTGCGCTACGGAATTTATTTCTCATTTTATTTTACGTCGCAGGCATACCCGTGGGTTGTCCGCGATTTGGTGGACATTAACCGTTGGCGGCAGACCAACCATCAACCAGAAGAGGCGCAGCAGATACATGTATCCACCACTGAGACTAAAGGCGCGATGTCGACAGTGCATTTCCGATGGCGGTGGGGCAGCCAGCTTGCGCGCCATGTATCGTCGCTGTTCCGCGGTGTGCGACCCAGCAGCGTCACCCGTGCGGAGCCCGACAACGGCGTGGGCGTTGTCTCTGATCCAGGGCTGTCGTTGATGGTGCGGGATAGGGTGAGTACAGGCGGAAGGAACTCGGAAAGCAAGCGTGGACGGGACACGAAGGGAAAGGGGCGCGCTTCGGAACAGGGTCAGCAGACGAAGGCTTTGAAACGGCCGCTGTCGAAGAGCTCGAAGAGTCTGCGGGCGACTTCTACTGAGCGTTGGCTCAACTCGAGGCCAAACGCGATGTCCACGAGTGCGCTTTCCAGTACGGCAACTACACCGACAGCCGTTGTGCCCATTTCTACACCTGTGTCTACCCCTTCATCGCGTTCAACGAAGCCGCAGTCGAGGCGCGGCTCAGACAGTCGGACGGTCATGTCCAGCACCACGGAGGGTGCCTCCTCGGGGCCCTCATCACCCACGTCGCTCGGCGTTAGCGAGCGCGAACGCGAGGGCCGCATGCGCTTCATGAACCTCTTCCACATCGCGAACTGGCGCCCGACGAAATTCCCTGTGCGCGGCGTCCCCCGCTCTCCACCTGGCTCCCCCGCCGGCGCAGGAGCAACGTACACCACGCACACGCAGCTGGCGCTGCAGCCTCAGCCTGGAGCGACGCATGTGACGGTGTTGACTGGCGGTGTGGGTGCTGCTGCAGGTGCCGCTCCGCGCACTATGGTTGGAGGACCCAATACGAGACGTAGTGAGGAGGCGCTACGGAACTACCGTCATAACGAGTACGGGTATACGTACGCGTATGCGCACAACTCCAGTGGGGGCGTCAGTGGGGCTGGAGCTGCGTATGGGCCGCCGTTGAACGGCATGTTGACGGCGGCGCGAAGGGCGTCGAGTTGGGGCCAGGGCGACAAGGAGGAGTACACGGAGATGGTCAGCGTGAAGAGCGTGGAGCAGGGTTTGAATGAGCAGGAGATGCTCGTGGGCGCTGGGGGCGTGTTCCGCGGTGGGCCGACACTGCACCAGAACCTCCTTAATGGTGCAAGTGGGCAGCCGGGACCGAGTGGGGTGCGCCACGGCGAGGAGGTGTTGATGGACGTGATGATGCCCGACCCAGACGAAGAGATCGACTCGGACGAGGAGCGCGCCAGGCGCGCTCGCGAGCCCCGCGTTCCGCGTCCGCCGCTCGTGTACGGCCCTCTCGAGCAGGCGGAGGATAACATGCGCTTTGGACAGCCGGCGTACAACAAGACTCCAAGCCTGGACGGAGACGAGGACGACGATGACCGGCACCCTTACGATCACGCGCACGATGAGCGCGAGGCGGAGAGGAGGCGCGAGGGGGCTGTGGTGGAGCAGCTCCACGTTCGGGTGCATAACCCAATCAATGTGCTTGGGAACCATGATGATGATGATGTGGGCGGGCGGTCGTCGTATGACCAGGAGTCGGAGTCGAGGCCTGGGAGCTCGCGCGATCAGCATGAGCACGAACACGAACACGAGGCGAGCGAGCATCATCACCGCAGCGACGATTTCTACGAAGAGGACGATGATGATGATGATGATGATGATGATGATGACGACGACGACGAAGCGCTCATGGTTCGACGCCCATCGAAGAGGTTCTAAAATCGCCTTCTACCATACCATACCCCGGATGCCTAGACTTTTTTTGGCTTTTCATTTTCCTTTTTTCCCTGACTTTTCTCGTCTATTCTGTTGTTCTCGTCTTCTGTGTCTGTCCTCGTAATCCTTTGCTCCGCCCCAGCCCTTCCGACCTGGCCATCCTCGCATGTTTCCATGTGAGTGTATCGTCTTTTGGAAAAGTATATTACCTCGGGTCCGATTTTTCTGGACCTCATAGACACCTGTAATTATTCGGACAGGCACCCTCTGTTCTGGCATCCATCCATATACCCCCTTACATGCATCGACCTACCTTGACTCGGCATCTTGATTCCCATTCCACCACTCAATTTAATATTTTCCTCCTTTATTTGATAGCGTCCTTCTCCAACCTAATTTTCCTTCATCCGTCTTTCATACTTCGTCGACATCTTCCTTCCATGATTTCACCAGCTGCTAGACAGCCGCCCCAGCATTGGATCACACTTATTTATGATCCTGTTCTATATACAGGATCTGGACGTTATAATCACATTAGAGTACATGGCACACCTAGGATTTCCCTCGCTAGATTCATTTCAAAAAGGACGCTCTATGCCGGCGTCTTCATTTTGTATGTACTACTACATTGTACAAGCTACATTCATACAATGGTCGCACAAACCTCTTAAGTTAGCCCGAGAAATATATAAGGTAGAAAAAGTGTTCCAGAATCATGAAAGCATTGAGAAAGTGTGGTGAAAGTAGGAAAAAAGGATTGTAAGTGCATCGGAAGGTAATTAAATAATGCGAGAGACCCAAGAGACCGCAAGGAAGGTTCGGGAATAGTGAGTGGGGGCAATGAAATCGTGCAGAAGAAAGGTGCATGAAGCATAAAGCTTTAAAGGGCGATATAATTAGAGAGCATATGTCGCATGAAAGGAATAAAGGAAAACTTGGAAGAAAAGCATAGCAATGATAGTGTAAGTCATGTGTCGTCGAAGGTCGAAAAGTCGAATTAAGCGTTCGCCGATAAGGCCTCGAGCGAGCTAGGTATTATGGGTTTGGGGATATATAGAGCAGAGTTTGCAAGCGGGACTGAACGATCAAATACGAATTGCCCAATCCCTTATGTTGGCCATCCGCGAGCTAACCTCGCGGCGCCTCCTCCGACCCGCCCTAGGAAGTTCCACACTGCAGCGGTCCCATCAGGCGCCATGCCGAATCCTTCGCCAACACCGCCGTGCATCGAGTTGAAGCTATTCCACGCCGCGCGGTCGTAGTACGTCGCGCCCCCTGGAATAGCAGCCTGGGGTGTCACATAAGGCGTCACAGCGAGAATCACAAGCGCCGACGCGCCGGCGAACATCACGGCCTGGCTGAGCACGCCTGACATCTGCGACGACTTGTCGCCGTACACGTACGTGTTGTAGATATTGTAGAAGCGGCCGCGGCGCGTGGGCTTGCCCACCTCCTTGGGCGTGCCGCGCGCAACGGCGCTGCTGCTGCCGGAGCTGCCCTCTGAATGTTCGGACGCATCAATGATCTTGTCGATGACCATGCACTCCACGCCGAGCTCCTGCTTGAGCGCCTTCCACTCCTCGACCATTTCTGGCGTCACGCCGCCCGGGATAGGCTGGAACGGCATCTTCACGCCCCCGTGCCATTTCTTCAGCGTATCCGTAGCGAGGCGCCATTCGTCGGTCTCAGTAATCGTGATCTGGTGGTACGCTGGCGGCTCGTCGAGGTGCTCGAGCTGCTTGATGATAGGTTTGGGGGTGGGTGGGACGATGGTAGAGGATGAGGAGGCGAGGCTTTCATCGTGTGCGGGTGAGGGCGATCGCGAAGGTTCTACTTCTTCGGTCTCGGTTTGTATCTCCATCTCTACAGTGATACGGGGCAAGGGAGCGGGTAGCGGTTTGGGTTGGGGTATCTCGTCGGTCTGAATGCTGAGTGTTGCTCTAATGATCTTGGGCTCAGGCTCCGTTTGCATGCCGTGGTTGACAGAGAAGAGGGTAGGATCATACTGGCAGGCGCCGTCAGAGTATTCCTTCATCTCTTCGAAGGTGCGCCTTGTCGATTCTACGATAGCTCGACTGGCTACTTTCTGCAAGGTTTATATATCAGCAAAACCAATTGACATTGAGAATGAAAAAGGAAATGAAGACGAACCCGCTTCCTCTTGGTGATGATGGTCTGAATGACATCCTCGTCCTCCTCCACTTCTGTATCCTCCTCTGAAATGACCAAGGACCCATCGCTGTTGGCCTCCTCTACCTCTGTCTCGCTGGAACTGTTCGGATCCCAGTTCACCTGGCCAAGCTCTGCGCCAAGGGTCCTGCTCATGGTGTTCGTGGCACTCGACTGCCCGCTGCTAGCTCCGGGCACCATAGCATTACGCATCTCATCCATGTCAAACCGCATCCGGTCAATAGTCTCCTTCAACAGCAAATTCTCCTGCTTCTGCTCATCCAGCTGCGTATATGCCTCCATGGCGTTGCTGACCTCAAGTTCGAGTGCTGCAATGCGTTCTTCGTACGACTCGCGCTCCTTACACCCTTTTGCGGTCTCGAGTTCGTGCAGGGAGACGGCTTCGCGGAGGGTGCGAATAGTTTCGTCACGGCGTCGTAGATCATCGCGATACTTTTCAGCGAAGGCTGTTATGAATTAAGCATTCATTCAGGCTTTCATTCTTTTCTGAAGGACATACCGCATTGCTCTTGGTACTGTCGCTGCAGACTGCTGTACGTCGCCTTTGCCCCGTCCAATGCTTTCTGAATTTTTGCCACTTCAGCCTCAAGTGCCGCTATTTGACCCATGTTTCTTGTCTAAACGGTTATTGTTCAATTAAAAAATGCCACGCCACTGAAGAGCGCCTTTTCACTCACATCCTTGGATCGCAGCTCCTTCTCTTCTCTGTTAGACGCCGCCAACTCCGTTCTCAGCTCCTCCAATCGGTGATGCGTCTCGTCCAGTTCGAGTTCATGTTCCTCGATCTTCCGCTGAAGGGTCTGTTCCGCCTCGATACATTTTCTCGATAAGTCTTCGTTTGTCCTTTGCAGCGCCTCTAATCGTTCAGTGATCTCCATTGACGCCGTCGAGACCGTCTTCGACCGGTCCATCACAAGCCCCAGACCCGCATCTATATCCTCCTCATCCGAGTCGGATCCAGACCCGCGCGGCATCGGCAGCGACGACACTGCATTGTCGAAGCTGTCGTAGTTCATCCCATATCTAGGCATCATCGTATCATCAGGCGACGCGTACCCGAGATCGAATGGGGTGGTCGGGTTCGACCGTGTGCGGGAGTGGGGACGGGAGCTGGGGCGCCGGTAGTTGCTTGGGGAGTCAGGCACGTCTCGAGTGGGATTCGATGGCGAAGACGGGTTGGACGGAGTGCGCGCGCGGTTGATAGGAATGCGTCCAAATGAAACCGGGGGTGCATTGGACTGCTGGCCATAAGCAAAGGCGCTTCCCAGGCGAAATGCACGTACCTCTGAATCGCTTCTGTTGCCTGCGTCGCTTTTGCGTCGGCCCGCAGGCGCCGGCCTTTTATGGGGCCAACTGGATGGAGCAGAATCTCTCTGCAGCGGTGTCGACCGTTGCCTACGGTCAGAGTCCAGTGGCGATTTCATTCCGGGTGTGGTGGGTCCACGCGAGGGCGGTCTGCTGTACACTGTTGAATCGGTGCTTACGGACCTGCTGTGACTGTGAAGATACTCTTCGATCTCGTCGCTCGAACCCGAACCATCATCGTATCCTGGACTTGCTGGCGGCGATGTCTGCGCTGGTGGTGCTACTTGCATCTGGGCTACAAGGGCGACGACCATAGCTGGAGTCATTTGGAGGTCTGGGTTGTTGCTGAGGAATTCCTGGAAAGCAGCGACCTCAGCATCGCCGAGGAGCCGTTGGCCATTGTACTTGTGGGCAAAGGCATCTAGGACCTCCGTCAATGCGCTGGCGGGTACTACGCGTTCGCCTTCTGGATTGAGCGTGCTATCTGTGCGCTTTTCGAATATTTCGAAGAGGGTTGCCTCGATGTCGGCGATTGACTCTCGGTTGCGTCCGTATGTCGTCTGAAAATGTGTAAAATTGGGCGTAAATGGGGCGTCTTGCGTACTCACCATTGTTGTGGATGTGGGAGTAGGAAGAAAGGTGTGAGCATGGAAAGCGGAAGAGCGACAATGGGGAGCGCAAGCAAGATTCCAACAATGCCACTTGTTTGGCCCGTGTTTGGGTTGCAACTTCCCACGTGACCGCTAGAAAGGGGAAACAGCGATCAACAGCTCCGCGCAATTCTCTCAACTCAAACCTCCGCCATGGACAACGGCCGCCCTCCAAAGGCCGCCGAGAGGCTGGATGTAGAGGACGAGGACGACCGTCAAGCGAGAATACGTATGCTTGGACTGCCAGGCTTCTCTGCAGACATAGGCTAACTACCGTTGTATTGTATAACAGAGGCTTATCTTGAAAAACTTAATGCATCGTCTCGTTCCAGAGAGTTTTCAGAACCTGCTGGTCTTCCTAAGTTTGACTTTGGTGATAGGAGAACTTTTCCTATCGAGCCACCCACAGAGCGTATGTTCAAATTGTTTGTGGGACTGATGCATGCGTGCTAATATACCCCTAGTTCTGTCGCGTGTCCAAGCATTCCTTCCCCAGCTCGAGGCGTCGAACGCCCTCTTGTCGCAGAGAGCCCACGAAAACCCTGATAGCATCAACATTGAGCACATTACAGAGGACATGGAGCAGTACATCGAGATGGTACACGCCCTCGCTCCTATTTCGTCCATTTTTAACTTCATTTTCCTAATGCAGAACCTGGGTCTCGGTGTCTTTGAGGATCGCTCTAAGCTCCAGCATGCCAGTGGAAACGACGACGATGATTCCGAGATGTCCACGTCTTCCGACTCTTCAGATTCGGATACCAATGGGAGGGCACAAGACGAGGACGAGGATTCGGACGCAGATTCAGACGAGTCGTCGGAAATCATCACCTCTTTTGTCCCTTCCAGGCCTATCAAGCCCCTTCCCAGACGTTCCTCCAATAAACCACGTCCGGAGATTGTGGTGCTTAACGAAACCAGCGAATCGTAAGCACACCTCGTACGCTTCATTTTCTATCGCACTTTCTGCGGTCTGCATGCGAATGTGGGGCCTGTTCTGCTGTCATATACTTGTATTATCATCCATCATGTCGATCCCCTACTCACACTTCGTTGCAAAATATGATGAACTTCTCCAAGTTCTTTGAAACAGGATTATCAATATCATGACGAAGTGAACCCCCCAGTGAGGATGTGCTACTTTCGGAAGAGCTGTCGACGTCATAGTTGAGACTACGATGCTTCGCTTTCTGCATCATATCTCCTGCTGCGCGCGTCTTCGAATCTCCTTTCCTCTCCCTGGGACATTATAAACTCACAAGATGCATTTGGGTCGCTCGTCTGTCCAAATTCTCTCTCCGCGTATCCACTAGCAGCGCATAGACGACTGAAACATCATGAAACCATCAACACTGTTCTCGACATCTTTGCTTCTTTGTGGTCTCGTTGTCGCTGCACCGAATGAACCGCGACAGGCCAGAAGGCGCCCGCCATTTACACCGCCTGGCGGCATAAACGCAAACGGCTCGCACACGCCATTCTATCATCCTCTCAGCGATTTCGACTTCCAGTCCTTGGTGTGCCTCTTCGCTATGTACATTTTCAAAGCATATCTAATAAATATACTGTTCCAGAACCTAGCCTTGAATCAAGAATACATCGAACTCGACCTCTTCAACTACGGCCTCGCGCGCTTCAGCGTCGCCGACTTTGAAGCCGTTGGCCTCACCGCCCAAGATCGCTACCTCATCCAATTCATGGCCGAGCAAGAAATCGGGCACGCGCAGATGGTCACCAACATGCTCGGGCGGCGCGCAGCGAAGCAGTGCACCTACACCTACCCCTTCGAGACCGTGCGCGAGTTCGTCGACTTTTGCCAGAAGCTCACCCGCTTCGGCGAGTCGGGTGTGTATGGCTTCCTCGAGCATCTGGACTCGCGCGATGCGGCGCAGTTATTGTTGCAGAGCATCACGACGGAGGCGCGGCAGCAGATGATCTTCAGGCAGTTTGAGGGGCTGTCCCCGATGCCTGTGTGGTTTGAGGCGGGGATTACGCAGAGTATGGCGTGGACGTTGCTTGCGCCCTATCTTGTTACGTGCCCTGCTGAGAACCCCCGCATCGAGTGGCAGAATTTCCCTGCTCTCAATATCACGGTAAGTGTTATCTTATCTTCCCATGATGAGATATCGTATTCAAAATTACTGTATGAATGTTAGAACAACCCCAACGCCACCGCCTTTTACAACAATTCGATATTAGGTAACGATACCGCACCCGCCATTACACAGAATCGTTCAGAGCCGCTCTCCTACCCTGGCCGCGAGGTCTTTTTCCAATGGGAGCTCCCAGGCAAGAACGTAAGCTATAACAACAGCTACGTTACGAACACAACCGCGGGTACTCCGAGATTCGTTGCGTGGATATCGCAGCTGAACACAACATTTACTGCGCTTCGCAATGTTAATGGACAAAGTGGCTCGACATTCCAGCCTGGTGGTACGGTTTTTGGTGGGAATTCTTCGCCTATTGTTAACGGTACTATGTACGTTTTTCTTGACATGTTTCTGAAAGATTTTTATTGACTATTTACTCGATAGGTTCGTGGCCATTACCGACGCCAATATCACGCTTTCTCCCTCCAATATCTCTATGCTTAACCCTCATATTGTCGCTGGTCCCGCACTGTACCAATCAGGCTAGGTAACTCATGCTTTTACTTCGGAATACACGATTACGTCTCTTCTACAAACGAAAAGTTACATTTTCATCCTATACACTATGGTTGCAATAGCTTAACGACAACAAATAAATGAGAAGGATAGTCAAAAAATTACACGGAAGCCTTCAATAAGTGTCAAGAACCATATACTTGATCTTGTGTGAATTCAAGCTTTTTAATCGTTCTTGGTCCAAAGGTTTCGTAGGTGGTGATGTGACGCCGAAATCACACTTTTTGAGCTTTCTGAGCGCGCTACCTTTCGCATCTGGCCAGCCCCACCGCGACTCCACCATATCCGCGAGGACGCCATCGCTGGAACTC
The DNA here is from genome assembly GCA_015484465.1 of Pholiota conissans. Lineage (NCBI taxonomy): Eukaryota > Fungi > Basidiomycota > Agaricomycetes > Agaricales > Strophariaceae > Pholiota > Pholiota conissans. Next base: position 38,197 of record MU155415.1, read on the forward strand.
ATACACCCCCACAACTTCAGCTCCCTAAGTTGCGGACATAGGATGTCTCCCAATCCTTCTGTGTTGACGCTCCCGTCTTCTTGGACGCGGCTAGCATAGCTGGGAAATGACAGCGCATGGAGTACATTGTCCGTAATGCAAGGGTGGTCTTCGTTCTCGATAAGGAGGACCTTGAGTGTGGGCGAAAGATGGCAGAGGAGATCGATGAGCTCCGAATCGTCGGCGACAAGGACGTCCATCATGGCGAATTTCTTTAAGGCGCACTTCGACCTTTTCAGGAATTCCATGAAAGTGGCATGCGGCCACGGTCGGTTGGCCACCTCGGGCATGTTGACATCAGGCATCTGGTCAATAGTGACGTCGGTGACTTTAGGGAGAGTCAGGGACTCAAAAAGCGGCGTCAGTGTTCCCGCACACGAGAAATAAATGCTCTTGAGATTCGGATGGGTGACATGTCGGATGGATTGTGCGTCTTCGGATAGCTGGACACTGATATCCAGCTCGCGGAGGTGGGGGCTGTTTTCGAGAATGTCCAAAGTCATGTCGAGGGAGCAGATGAAGATCAGTGTGAGCCGCGTTAGTTGAGCCCACGGCAAAGTTGGCATGGTTGTCGCTGTCTTGATCATCCACGTCACTTCGTGCAGACGCGGGGAGCGCCTAATCATTTCTGTCACCCGCGCCACTTCTTGAAGCTCCATTCTCCGCGTTTGCAACGTGAACGACTCGAGGAGGGGAAAGAAGGGCATCTCTGGGAGTTTGCCGAACCATTGTGTGTTTCCGGTAGCCTGGAAATTGCGATTGAGCAGTCCCGCATTCTTCCACCGATGTGCTTGGGGAGCCAGGATGTCGAGGACGCGGAAGAACACAGACTGGGGTCGTTGAGTATAGTTATGTGTGTCGTTTTCCTGGATGTGGAACTTGAGAGGAAGTTCTCCTGATCGTTCTACCCATAATTTGACAAAGGCAGGCCACCCGCTTTTGTCCTCGTCGTTCTCAATGGTGACCCAGATGTTCGTCCACAGGTCAGATTTACTGATGGCGATACTCCTCCACGCTGAACAAACATGGGTAACCAGGAAGGGACCGGAGTTCGAAGACATGGGGTCCAAGGTGGTAGGATCCATACAATGGTTGAAAATCTCCCCAAGGACCTCTACCGGAAGAAGTCGAATTGGAGACAAGAGGGCTTCCAGCTTATCCAGATGGGCGCGAGTTTCGACGAACTCTTTTTTGAGCTTGGCCAGGTTATTCCGGCCGTCGGAAATGAGAGCATCCACATCTTCATGATCCTCGCCTTCTTTGTCATGTCTATCGGCGAGATAGTGTTCCTTTGAAGATCCCGCCGCGCCGGGTGACGAACTGGATGGATGTATTTCCAAGCTTTCCAATTCTATCCTCTGATCAAGTATGGCCTGTCGCAGGCCTGCCAGTTTCTTCCGCGACTCCTTGATGCTGGAGTCGATAAGTACAGTATCCCTTCCCGGCCGCACTGGAGGGAAAAGACGGTAGAAGATGTCGTCATGCTGGCGAAGCGTCTGCTTGAGCTTCTCGTGTGAAGCATGAAGCTCTTCCTTGACAGCTTTTAGGATGCGTTGTTGCCGCTGTAGGAAGACGTTTACCTCCCGGTTTTCTTCGTTACCTCCGGGCGGGTTGTTCATGTGGCCAAAAAGTCTTTTGAGGATGGGGTAGCTGGAAGGGAGGATTGATGGCAAAGCGGCCAGGCGTATCTATGCGTTGGCGTGAGAAATATTACCAAACCAGTCGGGCCTAGATCAAGTCGACCAATTGTTAGGCGCCCACCTATGGACACACTGCTACACAACGACTCTGTGTCAGAACATATGATTCTGGGTCTGTATACCTTTTATATATAACATTTTCAGGCTCTTCCGTTATTTTTTCTGGGTCGGATGAATCGCTTCTTATGAATTTCTGGCGTGTATATACCTTCACCTTTCAACGCCACCGCACCACAAGCTCAACGATTGCCGTCTAAAAATACGAACAAAAGTGCGAAGCTAGCTTGGCAGCCGATCGCTTTGCTTAATTCGAAGACTCAAACGTAAGAACCTTCATGATCCTCTCTCGCGTGGCAGACGGAGACAAATTTAAAAGCCTAAAAATTGTCAAGAGAACTTAACATTTTCCTTTCACCCACACTCACTCGCGACATAACATGCTCCAGCTAAACTCACTAACGGAATGGTCTCGCGAACATATACGCGCCGTGTTCGAATCACCGACTGCCGATGAAGCCTTGAAAGCGGTTCAAGCGACATTCTCAACCTCCATAAACGTGACGCTAAATGGAAAACAGCTTGCGTATAAAGATATCGTGGATATGGTTCTGAGGCTGAGAAAGGAGGCTCCGGGTGGTCTTAAAGTTCAATGGCTGCAAGCTATCGATTCCCCCAGTAGCCCAGACAACCGGGTATGTTGTTGAACTTCTTGGCCGTCTTATGGAATGTTATTAATTTTTTGGTAGGAGGGAGGTCTAGGCGGAATGTATGTTATTCGTGGCATATATCGAGTTCAAAAAGACTATGACAGGCCGGTAGAAATCGGGAGACACAAGGCAGTGGTTGTTCGGTAAGAAATTCCATTTTTATCGGAAGTAGTCCCCTAATAGAATCCACAGCATCGAGTCGCAGTCCACGAGTTCTTTTATTGATAGTCGGAGAATTGTCCAATTGTCTATTGTAGCCTCTGATTCCCCAATATGAAGACTCCCAAGAGTATGAGTTTGACTACCTCCCAGGCGCGTCGCTCGTACGAAAAGTAATGCTCAGTTGTTCATCCCTCTTTAAAAATCCAAATACTGTCTACCTGACCTACTACTGCTTTGTACTTACCTGTATCTTTTGAGCATCTGGCATAGCTACTCAAGGGATACATACAGTAACCAGCGGGGAGAGTACTATGTGTGAATCCATTTCCTTATATGGAAATGTGGATGCACAAATTGCAAGCTTGTTCAATTTCTTCATCTGCTTTCATTGTCACCGTATTCACTGGGACTCTTTCCTACTCTTGCTCTGTTGAATGACGTTGAAGAACATCCCAACTTTCAATGTCAAATATTGTCATGGAATACTCTGAACTGTGGCCGCCACTCGGGCAAAGCAAGACCGCTTGAATTTCAAGGTCAAAAGCAAAGGATCAGGCCGATCAGGGGTGGCCTCGATGCGCATAGGAGTCGAACTCTTGTCTGGATAGAGGAATCCACCTGTTTCATGCAACTATGTAATCCATTTTGTCCTGCGCTGATACCTCGGCGTGTCACGAATCGTCACCCAAGCACACAACGTCAACTCCACCAACAATCGTCAAACGATGGGACCTTGGGGGACAAATACCGGTGCGCTTCACTGCTTCTGTTCTGCGGGACCGTGATTCACACTTAGGACATGCACATAGTTTCCATAAATCTGCGTCAAATGACGAACGAAGAACTCAATGCATCCGACGTAAGACCGAGGTTCAGTCCATTACCTGCGTAACAATGACATTCCCATCGCGCCAATCGTACTCTCACCCCGCGTTCTGGCTTATTTCTGGGTCTTTCCTGATAAACTATGATGTTTAATCTATCATACGCGGAAAAACTAGAGGTCGCAAAATCAACACAGGGCTCTGTCACGTTTCAGAGAACGCATCAACCAGCAAGCACCGCTTCCCCGAGCGACGTCCCTAATGCAGAGTGAGACAGCGGGTGAGCGGCCCATGTGAGTATAAAATCGACGTATGCAACGACTTCTTTTCGGACGAAGCTCAAGAGAGAGAAGCTATAAAGCGAGGTGTAGTATGTACAATACTTTCTCTACACGCAATCCACTTCAAGGCGATGGGTTTCAAATTTACTGCTTCGTTTGCTGGGCTACTCGCTCTTATTGATTTTGCAGCGGCGCAATCTGGAGCTTGGGGTCAATGTAAGCTTTAAAAACGCCATATTTGTCCCAGTAACTCATCGAACGATTGGTACACAGGCGGCGGTACGGGTTGGACTGGCGCAACAGTGAGTTCTCCAAATATTTTTTAAATCCATGAATTCATTTTTCAACCTCATCAGACATGCATTTCTGGATGGGTCTGCACTTACAGTAACCCGTATTACTCTCAGTGTCTCCAGGTCAGTGAACCGCCCCGAATCATCTTCATTGTATCGTGCTGATGTGGTTATCAGGCAGGCGTACCGAACAATATGGTATATCATGTATAAGTAGGCATAACAATTCATGATATATTATATCATATAAGGTCCTATGCAAAATAATGAT